>CM037865.1:27254026-27446203 GCA_021292105.1 Anadara kagoshimensis
GCTTGGTTGGTTTGCTAATCCCATATTTGGTAATGGTGACTACCCGGAAGTAATGAAACAGCAAATAGCAGAGAAAAGTAGAAAGATGGGAATTCCTAACCGACTTCCGGAATTTACGGAACAGGAAAAACGTGATAACATGGGTAATTTTGAGATAAGAAAATAAACAACAAAATGGATAATGGATTTGAAACGATAACATGAAAATTATAACTTTTTTAATGAAACCTTAGTCTTGATTGGAGATTATCAGAGTCGGTCGTTATAATGATATATGGAATAATGAATTAACACCTTTGTGCATATCGCATATTTCTAGACGTTCCTGGCCGCCATATAATATAAAGCGACCATAAGTCTGCAAGCAGCCCCGGTTTCACAATCATTCCTTAACTTAAATATAGCAAATTTGGGTAATCTTTTTTTGAACAACCGATGAATTTTTTTGTTGAAACTCAATTCAAATGTTTTAATCTAGTGACACTAAAAAGTTCTGAATATCTTGAAAATTAACAAAAATATACAGATTTGAAATGCAAGATTTAAGTGAAGGGAAATCTTAGCTAAGGAATGATTGCGAAGCTGGAGTCGGTGATATTTAATAATCAAAACGATACGTTGTTCATAACGTTGTTATGTGCTAATTTATGATTTGTATGAAATAAAGAATATTATACAGTATTACTAATACAAATCAAAGTAGCACATGACAATGCTGACGCTAAATTGATACAATCATATCAAGTAATGGTGAGGAGTATTTTCTGAAAAAATACTTAGACTTTGTCTTCTTTTGATGTGCATCCCTATATTTTTAACTCATATTCGCGCATTATTCACACTACAGGGTCCTCCGATTTTTTCGGGATCAACACCTACACCACAAATTTGGTGACAGCTAAAGACAACAGTAAAAGTACCAAACCTAACCATTTTGAGGACCAGGATAACCAGATGTCTACAGACCCAAGTTGGAAGGGGTAGGTGGATGCAATCAAATTAAAAAAACATTTTTGATTAAAACTAAAGCAGTCTCCGGAGGGCAAAATACCCCCTCCCCCTCCCCATCCCCAAAATCTTCATATGTCCATATGTTTCAATAACATGTCCGCTACATAACTTCCAAATTTATGGATAGATTTTAATCAAACTTAAAAACGAATGTATAGCAACATGGAAACCAAATTTAGGTGTAGTTCAAATGTCAAGGTCACCAAAGATATAATTGTGTTTGAAATATGTTCTGTATCGGTTTTGTATTTTGCCTAATAGTTCGAAACAATTGCCACTGACGACCATCTAACGGTCTTATGAATATATGTTCTTAATTTCGGACAATATTTTTGTTCTTTGACAGGGCCAATTCCGGATGGTTGTGGGTCGTACCATGGGGTATGCGGAAAATGCTCAACTTTATAAAGGACCGTTATCATAACCCTGTAATATATGTGACAGAGAATGGTGTATCGGACTGTGGTCAGTTAGATGACCAGTCTAGGATTGAGTACTTTAGAGCTTATATTAACGAAGTCCTAAAAGGTAAATGTCGGCTGAAGTCTTCATTTTTCAGAGATAATAAAACGCTTCTTTTTCCAATAACTCAAGAGCTTTAACGTTATCATGCCATCACTTTTTGTTTTATACATACATAAGTAAACGTTTCATCAGTTTTTATTTAATTTATTTAATAATTTTGTCATTTGTTTGACGGCATATGTTTGTAGGGATATGCATCTTTTTTGTGTGTTTTTGTGTGTGTGTGTGTGTGTGTGTGGTTTTTTTTTAAATAAAGTCATCAGTATTTTGGTTTGGCTTTGAAAAATTGATGCTATCAAGCTATTGTTGATTGCATAGCAAATATTACTTGTTGGTATCTGTCAAAACGTCCAGATAAAAGTGTTGCAATGACATATTTAACTAACGTAACAATTTTCCACAAAAATGTTTTGAAAGTACATTGATTTGTGGCCAATAACAAGATGACAAAAGTATTTAGAGACCTCCTGCTAGTACATCAAAGATTTTCTTAAGAATGTCAATTTTCCCGATTTGATTTACTAATTATAGATCATTGTAAATGTTGCGATAAAAAATGTAAGCGCATTCTTTTGTTGGAGTAGAATTTAGTATAATCGAGTTTACTCCTCAGATAAAATTCTTTCACTTTTATTTAGCTGGCCAGTTCAAGGATGGTGGTAGAAACTTGTAAAGGCCGACCTTCAACAATAAAACAAACCCGGCGAAGACGCACTGTGTTCATGATATGAAAAGAATCCTCACGAGTTTTAGGACCAAGATTAATTCTATTGTATTGTATTCGTATTGTATCGTTTTGTATTTAATAGCCATCAAGGTAGATAACTGCAACGTTAAAGGCTACATGGCTTGGTCTTTGATGGACAATTTTGAGTGGGGAGCGGGATATGGACCAAAGTTTGGATTAGCTAAAGTGGATTTTGAGAAGAACGAGAGAACAAGAACACTTAAGGCATCAGGACATTTCTATGGCGATATAGTGAAACAGAATGGATTTACAAAAACATCATTTGATATGTATAATTATATAAAAGAGGGTATGTTGAATTATCATTTCGTTTTTCTCTGTATATGCGTCCTTTGGGTGTGGGGCTAAGATTGCATGTTCAAGCAACGGTATCACTTTTAAATTTGAAAGGAGTTGCGAACTGACTAAATGGAATTAAAATGACCTTACACCAGATTTTTTAACTGAAGAGTGTATTGGATTACACACTGGCGAGGCAGCTAGCTATACAGGAGGTGAAACATGCCTCACTTCCCTAAAGAAAGTTCACGTGTTAGTTTTAAAGTTTTTACTTCGCTTCTGGATTTTGATTAGTACATAGGTAAGTATATTTGGGTTTTTCTTTTAATCTAAAAATTCATGGACTTTTTGTAATTATTAAAGACATTTGTTTACATCTGCAATATATATGACATTTTGATAAAACAAGGATTGTGCTTTAATGATTATAATATATTATTAGACGAGCCGTTATACTAGAATTTATTAAGCATAAGCTTAAGCCGCATATTCGACAGAACTAGCGGTATTGGTATATGTAAATTGATTCAAGTTTTCCTTATTGTGATCTTGTATGTTTATTTTCAGATTTAGAGGAACGTAATATGTTTTATAAGGGGTTGTTTCCTCAGAACTTTGCTTGGGGAGCAGCAACATCAGCATATCAAATTGAAGGTGGATGGAACGAAGACGGTAAGACGCTAGGCGGCCTAAACAAATAAAGTGATCTAAAACTATCTTAACATTATTATAATTACTACATGTATGTATAAAGTACATTGAAGGTCCCATTTGAACCATGGTTCCTTAGCTAAGATTTCCCTTGAAATTTAGTAGATTTTACAAACTCTTGAAATATTTGACAAAACCAAATACAGAACCTGATACAATACAGCTTAAGGTGATGCTCTATACACCACCTTAAATGCTTTAAAAGAAAAATTAGTGTGATTAATAGGTGTGTCAATTAGGGTCTGTAATGATGATTATATAACTTAACTGATGGCAATGATATTTTTCTGACGCAATTTTGCTTAAAACACCAAAATAAAAAATATAGACGGGTTTTAAGACCGTGAACTACTAATAATGACTGGATAAAGACGTTTACAAAAAAATTATTTCGCTCTACCGATTATGTTGCCCCCTTCACGGGAACCGTCTTTGGTGGAGTAGATGTGCTATTAGTAGCTATTCGTATCATGATTATGACCGGTGATTTACCAGTGAGAGATCGTTTGGGGAACACTTTTGAAATGGCTTCTTATTTTAGCTATAACTTCTTTACATTGATTTTGTTTTCGTTTTTAAAACAAATCATTTTATGTTGTTAATATTACAGGCAAAGGACCTAGTATTTGGGACGATTTTTCACACGCAGGGAAAATCGCTTATAAACAAACAGGTGATGTCGCCTGCGACAGTTACCACCAATATAAGAGAGATGTTGAGATGCTCAAGAAACTAGGGGTAACGTTTTCATATTTATTCTGACCATTGCATGAAATAATGATATCAACTACTCTGTACAAAATGATGTGTTTTAATGCTATAGTGTGTTACATTGTACAAATATACTGTCAGTACATGTCATTTCATACTGCTCATGGTTGAAGAGATAATGCAAGAGAGTGGCTACCAATTTTAATTTCAACTCTTGAAAGCACTTTCTTCCATAGAAATAGATGCCGGTATTTAAATTTGAATAACAGTTTTGCGAAATTTGTCGATTTTTTTTAGATATTGAACGTTAATAGTTTAATTATAGTGATTTGGCTTAACAATAGATTTTCATGTTAAAGTTAAAACAACTGTTATTAATAGTAATTTGTTAATGTTCTAGTTGTATTAGAGGATAGCGACGGATCATGTTGCGAAAGTGTAAATAAATGTTTAGTACTCATACACATCAAAGGTCATAATCCCAATCGTATTTCAACTTGAATTGTAATTAAGAAATGACATTCTGATCATGGTATTTCAAGGGGTAATGAAAGATAGTGTGGCACATGCCAAATTCGATGAAGGGCGAAGTCCTTCATTTTGAAGTTGGCACGCGCCACACTATCTTTCATCACCCCTTTAAAAACCATAAGCAGAAATGTTATTTCTTATATTTACAATTCCTTCTTTTAATAAATATTTTGTACCTTGGCGCTATTTTCACCATATCTGATCGTGTAATATAGGGTTTTAGCCATGCGAGATCGACCGTATCTCGTATGATCACGTCCCCACCTGTGCGGTACATGGCGTAATATTGCGGGAAAATTGATATACATCAAGGGTCATGACCCCTATTGTCTTTCAACGGGAATTTCAATATGTTTCATCGAAGAGAGATACAGTCATATTGTAAATATTACAAATTGCAATTCTTTTTGTATGTTTCATTACTTATATTGTAAATAATACCAATTGTAAAGTAAATTGTATAGTAAAGAAGTTCACAAACTGCATATATGAAAATGTACTTATATATATTAATAAAGAGTTTTTTATTGAAGGTTTCTCACTATCGCTTTTCGATTTCCTGGAGTAGAATTATGGCAAATGGAACCATTGATACACTGAACCAGAAGGGGATTCAATACTATAACAATTTGATTAATGAGCTTTTGGCTAACAACATACAACCGATGGTTACACTGTACCACTGGGATCTACCAGCAGCCCTTCAGACAACAGGAGGGTGGAAGGACCCTGGAATCGTCGACAAGTTCGCCGAATATGCACGGGTCTGCTTCACGCAATTTGGTGACAGGGTGAGTTAGATATTGAAACACCATAGTTCTATCTGTAACTACCTACTGAGCCAAAGAACCAGGTCCTTAAAACCTAGTAAAAAGTAGATTTCCTCTCTAACGAGAAAGTAAGATAAGGGATATTTCTCTACAATACATACAATTTGGTAGTGGTACAGCACATGCTGGATAATTTGCACCCATCAAACGAAATTCTTAAATCTGACTCCTTTTTAAATAATCTTTTGATTCTCTTGTTTGGTTTGGCTGTAGTATGTGGCTTAGTAATGGATCGTCAAACAGAAATCAAAATTAAAAAAGATTTTGTCATTGTTTGGCGATAAAATTCTCTACTGAAAGAACAGTATTAATTTATGTTCAATGTTTATTTCAGGTAAAGCTATGGATAACCTTCAATGAGCCGTTCGTTGTATCATGGTTGGGGTATGGTATAGCAGTAATGGCACCAGGCGTGTATGATCCAGGTGTTGGGGTGTATCAAGTTACTCACCATATCATTAAGTCACATGTAAAAGCTTACCAATATACAATGACCAATTCCGGTCGAGATATAACGGTAAGAATCCATTACTGCAGTACATACTGGTTGAAAGTATACCACAAAGCTTATTAATTAATGCCGAACAGGCAGCCCATCTAGGTCCCTCGTTAGCTTATTTCGACAGCTTAACGTCAACTACTATTTCACATGGGAAAATGAATGCAGGGAAAGATAAAAAACCAACGTAGTTATGTTTTAGCTACAACTATTCTACAACTGTTTAAGAAGGGTTGAATCAAGAGACGTATGAACCCTGATAGCAAATTGAACATAATTTTGACTACCAGTTACAGTATTCACAGCATAACGAGACCATATTCCTCATGAAATATTTTTTAAAAGAAATTTTATAATGATGTATACAAATTGCTATAATATTATTCCCAAGTTAAAATGCGTATTTATATAACTCGTGATTAAAATCAAAGCCTATCTTACTACTATATATTTCCTTTACGCACGGACCTATGCACATCTTGCAAAAACATAATCGTTTCTTTGGAATATTATTACAATTAAATTGCATTGAACATGACTGTTCTTATAAAGTTAACCTCTCCCCCACCCCCAAAACAAAACGAACCAACAAAAAAAAAAAAAAAAACAAAAACAAAAAAAACCCAGAATTTATGGTATAAACAATTGTACACTTTTAGGTAAAGTCGGTATTACTCTAGATTGTGACTGGAAAGAACCGCTCACAGATGGGGCTCTGGACAGATATGCAGCAGAAAGGTCACTAAAGTTCAAGTTAGGTTGGTTTGCTGACCCTATTTTTGGTAATGGTGACTATCCGTCTGTTATGAAACGTTATATAGCAAAGAAGAGCAAGTTTCAAGGCTATAACGCTTCCAGGCTGCCAGAATTTACGGAGGAGGAAAAGAGGCAGAACAGAAGTAATAAAACTCTCTCTCTCTCTCTCTCTCTCTCTCTGTGTGTGTGTGTGTGTGTGTGTGTGTGTGTGACGTGAACTATATAAAGTTAGTCTACAAAACAAAAAGTTTGTTTTGACAAGCAATCTCCAGTTTAGCACACTTTGTACTGCTTTATTGTTTGTAAAATGTAACTTAATTATTTGAAATGTTTATGCACATGCACTATTAGCGTCTAATGCCGTCATGACAGACCATAAAACCCAGGTCTTATGAATTAAAATTCGACCATCATTATATTATATAGTTAAATTCAAATCCATGTCCGAATCACAATCCAGAAGCAAAATTAAGATTTTAAAACTGACAAGTAAGATTAAACAGGTTAACCAGGGAAGCGAGGCCGTGTGCTCCGAAAGTATATGCACTTCCTTCTTAGCTTTCTACACCCTTATATAAAATATAAATAACATTAAGATCGTGGATAATATATGTGTGCGAGGCATCTCTTAGATTATGCAAGAACAATTGTCACAACATTGTGTTTTTGTATTAACCAGTTGTCTTGTACTTGTGTGGATTTATTTAGATAAATCATAAATACTTCAAAATTTTAGTTGCTTACAAAGCTTTGGGCTGCCAAAATTCACAGAGGACAAAAGTAATACAAAGTATATTCTGATATAATTAGCTAAATTTGGTAAAAAATATTTCGGTCATTTAGGTATATTTTCAACATCTTTAAAAGAAAAAGGTTGGTTTCACGTTTTTGGTCCAATCACCATTGATGAGGAATTGTATTCTGAAACGGCCTTCTAGTGCTTTAAAATTAAAACTGGGATAATATTTAATTGGTTCTGAGTTCGTAATACAATATAAAATAAAAATCTAGAATTTTAAGAATTTAAGTAATTGACCTTTATTTATTGCATCATTTGACTTTCTTTCAGGAGCGTCAGATTTATTGGTTTGAACCATTATACAACAAATCTGGTTAACCATAAAGATAAGGGTATAGGCTGGCATAGTTATGACGCTGATCAAGACACGGATATATCATATAGTCCATGCTGGAATAGGTATGACTACATAAATGTATAGTCTGGCAATGTAATGACGTTGGTCGAGACAATGATGTAAAAGTTTGTTAAATCCGCTCTTGAATACAAAAACCAAACATGGTTAAACTAGTAAGTCTTCAGAACAAGCTTAAACTGGAATGTTCAGATGCAATTTCGGCCATTAGAAATGTTTTTAATAATAGATGCTTTTCCAAACAAAATAAAGCCACTAGAAATGTCTTATCGGCCTCTCAAAAATACCATCATTATATTTAAAGTGTGTATATCAAAAACAGAAGATACCTACAATAAACATCATTCCCTATAATATATCGTAATATAGATGTGTCCATGTTTTTAGAAATGACCATATACTGGCGACAAACATCAAACTTCATACAAGAAATGAAATACAGAAGTTGGATGATAGTTAAATTACTTAGTAATGAAGCACAAGGGAAATAAGGATATTTACACAATGAATCTTCCACTATGCCTTAGTGTTTTGTAATATTACAGATACGTTTGATAATCACTGTACAATGATTGTATTCTAGTAATAAACTTCAAACAGGGCCAATGAAATTAAAATATCGGCGTACTCGTATCATAATAGTGAAGCCAAACTGTTCCTAATTTTTGAAAGTGTTTTTTTTATCACACAACTATAGGCACACAACTGGAAAAAAGTATCTACAAAAGCCATGGCAAAATGGTTTGAATTAAGTTGTTCGATTGGTTTTTAGAAATTTGAATTTTGACTTTTTTGCCTTGTAGAACAAAGTCTGATTGGTTAAGAGTAAACCCATGGGGATTACGTAAATTACTGAGATGGGTAAAGGAGAGGTACAGAGATCCGGTTGTGTATGTCACAGAGAATGGTGTATCAGACGACGGTGAAATGGACGACGTTTCCCGCCAAACCTATTACACACGTTATATCAACGAAATGCTAAAGGGTAATACATTTATATATTGTCAATACTATTTCATATAACGTTTCTGCTAAGATGGAACAATATTCTATTGCAGTCGACTGCTGAGGTAGAACCTAACGAAGTACCATTTTCAGTCGACTGCTGAGGCAGAACCTAACGACGTACCATTTTCAGTTGACTGCTGAGGCAGAACCTAACGACGTATCATTTTCAGGCGACTGCTGAGGCAGAACCTAACAACGTACCATTTTCAGTCGACTGCTGAGAACTTGTATCTCAATTAAAGCAACTGCTTCAGAAAGAGCTATGTCGTATATAATTTCAATGCTTAAGGCAACAATGTTTCCAAAGCTTGGACAGAACTCTGTTTGTATTTCTTATTTTAAGTACATTTATTTAATGTATTACATTTATGGAAAAAAATCCTCATTAGTAGTGCTCGGACCAAAATTGTCAAAATTCAGATATTTAAATGAAAAAAACCCCAAAAGGACCAACATTAATTTTTACCAAATCAACCGAAGACAGTTCTTTGAAGGATTAAGCATAGCTTAGATTTTTAAGGAATTTCAAAAATTTACGAACAGATAATTTTATATTGGTTAATAATTATCCGTTTTCTTTTACCTTCAGCTATTAAACTGGACAACGTGGATGTACGAGGTTATATGGCGTGGTCACTGATGGATAACTTTGAATGGGGCAGTGGATTTACACAAAAGTTCGGACTATATCATGTGGACTTTAACTTGGATTCAAGACCACGTACTCCAAAAGGATCCGTTACTACATACGCAAAAATTATTCAAGATAATGGATTCCACTAATAACTGTTATAAAACGAAATGTGAACCATATAATATTGACTGTCTGTGTAATGCTACTATTTCCCACGAATTGATTCCTAACGTTCGTGAAGCATTTTTTATAGATTCTTGTAAATCGTAGTGAATTCTTGATGTGTATTCATGCGATTGCAGCCGAATCCAGACAAATATCTGTAACTCTATCGTAACTGAATTGTACAGCGTTACGATATTGGATCTGAAAATCCAAAATTGTATAGATTTGTGGCGATTCGTGGGATTCTTGGTCTGTGTGGAATAGTGGCATAACATAAAAATGTCATCTACAGACTCAGAATAATTCAATATCTATGTGATATATATGTAGTTGTTTGAACTGCAAGTTAATAATAGTCTTTTTCATTTTTGTCAGTCAAATTAAGGTATCGACTTATCAGTATGGGATATATTATATACAAATTTGTTAAACTAAAGTCTAATTGTCCGTGTTTATTACTTTTGACGTCACCACACACACATACACACACAGAGAGAGAGAGAGAGAGAGAGAGAGAGTGTGAAAAGAATATGGGCTTTAAGTCGTGAATTTGCGATTTCAGCCCCCGATTTCACAATCATTCCTTAGCTAAGATTTTCCTTAACTTAAATTTAGCCAATTTTGGTATTTACTTTTTGGAAATAGTGATAAATGTTTTTGTAAAAACTAAATGCAAATGTTTTAATCTAGAAGTGACCTTAAAAATGGCACCTTAAATTCCTTAATATCTTGCACATTAACAAAATTATAAAGTTTTCAAATTTTGCAAGATTTAAGTTAAGGAAAATCTTAGCTAAGGAATGATTGTGAAACCGGGGCCAGGGTAAAGAGCAAACCACGTGACTATAACCGTTGTATACATTGCGTATAGATGGTAATTATCAACTTATTAAAATGTGCACGCTTCTAATCGGGCAAATTGATTTTATACCCAGAAATCTCTAATTCGCTCTGGTCACGTGATGATTTCCGACCATTGACCTTATTTTACCTACGACGTGTTACACCATCATATAAATGTTACCATTTTCTGGACTCAAATAGCTGAAAAATGGCTGATTCGAAACAAAACAATATTCAATCAAACTACCAACAAAGTAAACACTTTTATCAGTATTCTACCTGTGCAACTCCGAAGGCTTAAAGAGTTTTATAACTAGTAGTTTCCTGTTTAATGTTTCTTAGCCTAATGTCGTTTGTTTCTATTAATATTAATACAAATGATTTTCTGATCCGATCCAATGAAAATGATAGATGTTTAACAAATGTAATTACAAATGCATGATGTATTTACTTCAAGGTACGAACAATTAAAACGCGTTAAGAATAATCTTCACTTAGCTTACTGTATATTTTTTTATTTTAAATCGGTTAATAGTGTCTCCATATTATTTTCCTGTGGTACATTTGAATGCATTATTTTATACGGATTCAAAAGTATCACATGTTAATATTGATATTATATTAGACGTACTTTCCGAACCCTATGCAAGTTTATCTATGAAATCTTAAAAATCCTTATAGATACAAGTTAAATGTATAATATTTGTTTTTCGGAGCAATATATTTATCTGACGTGTATTGATTTTTGGCCATACGGGGTATTTTTTGAGTTGTACCAACTTTAAAAGTTCATCATTCCACAAACTCCAAGATCAAAAAGTATATTTGATTTTGCGAATAACTTTTTTTTCAACTTTACATAAGACGCCATTTTGTCGTCTGATGATCGTTGAGTAGATGCAATGGCGCGAATTTCTTTGACCAATGCATTAGTTTTGTTGATATGCTGTGTTAATATAACATTTTCGGAACCGTATGACTCTTCCATGTTTTATGGACAATTTCCGGAGGACTTTGTTTGGGGTATTGGAACATCCTCATATCAAATAGAGGGAGCTTGGAATAAGGACGGTAAGTAACATGAAAAAAATCTTCCACATTATAAATCGCTCATTTTCTTATCAATGTATAATGTAGCTAAGTAAACAAGAGAATCTTACCATTTCGGAGCAACTGACCTCACTTCCTTGTTAGAATTGCACGTTTTAAACTTAATTTGCACGTTTCAAAATTTAAAATTTGCTTTGAGATTGTGATTTTGACATGGATTTGTATATTGTTGTTATATAAGGCTCATCTGCTAATGAAAAAAATTTCCTTTGCTTCAACGTAATTTTACAAATAGTGGTTTCAATATGTACAACACAATCTCCCTAACCGAACGAAAAATGTATTGTATTTCAAGAAGACTATAATTTCCGTGTTCGTCGTAGATACCTGATCAAACAATGGGGTTTGCCGCTGTAAAACGTGATCAATACCTATAACGTTTGTGCGGGGCGTTTTGGAAAGCGTTGAAATTAACATACTCCCGGAATAACGTCGTATATATGGGAGAACGTCTTATGCGATTGCATATCCATTAGACATATGTGGTTCGAACAAACGTAAGAGGATATCACGTGGTACAGCGGCGAACCACATTTCTTTGAAAAAAATTAGCATTGATTCTAACTATCGAATGATACAAATAAAAAATGAATGCTTATAAAAATGCTGAAATGTACTGTTTATTGAAATATTGTATTCATCAATTTATTTTTTTATTTAAAAAAAGTTTAATGGCGTGCAAGTATCTATTGCGTCGTGGCGACCGACAAAAATAAAAAGTTGTTACGTTATTGGTGGTCACCAAATGTCGTTTGTTTCTATTAATATACAAATGATTTTCTAATCCCATCCAATGAAAATGATAGACATTTAATAAATGTAATTATAAGTACATAATAAACGTATGTGTGTATTTATAATTTCACTTCAAGGTACGAACAATTAAAACGCGTTAAAACTAATATTAAATTACTGCATGTTGCCAGCTGATGTCAGTTACAGTTAAAATTTCTCACGGGCTTCCTTGAATGCAGGTAATTGTTATCTTACGAGTTCTGGGTTGAAAATGCGATGTTTGCATATTTATTATTTACAAGCACAAAGAAAATTATAATCACGATTAATTTCTCATTACACTTCAAGTCAAAGTACAGTCCAACCTGCCTTAAAGGCCACCTCCATATAAGGACCGCCTGCTCATAAAGGCCAGTAGAAATGTATCCCAATTGTTCTTTATTCATATAATTTGAACCTGTATATAAAGGCCACCTGTTCATAAAATGCCACTTTTACTGGTTCCCTTGGGTGGGCTTTATAGACAGGTGTGACCGTATACAGTGTAGACGTTTTTATTGTTTTTGGTTGCTATTTGTTCAACTTATTTAATAGCCAAACAGAAGACATTTCGGACCAAAAACGATCATCAAAAGCTTGAAAACAATTGAATCTTAAACATTAGCAGATCGTAAAGACAAAACAGTCCAAATGTTCAAATCAAAATCCAAAAATCAAAGCAAAACCTTTGAAAACTGGTGAATTGTGATATAAATGCGAGTTTTCACTAGGGAAGTGAGACCGGAAAGGTTACCAGCTCCTGTTCAGGTAGCTACATTTGTGCTAAATAAAAAATTGCAAATGAAAGGAAAATGAAACTATAGGACGTCAAATGTATCCAGAATACTTTGGGATAAAGGGACACAATGTTGTGAACAATATGATATGGTAATGACGAGCAAAAAACCTAAGCTGACCTTGATAAGAATACGCTTGCAATATATCCGATTAAACAATTTATTTTCAAGCAGAAGAAGCACGCATATTGCTGCATAGAGTTGGTGACATTACAAAAATTGTTATCGTCACGTTTGACATAAAGCTTTTAATGTAGCCTTCACCTGCGTCATAATTGAGACACAAGCCCAAATATGAAGAAGAATTTGAAAAAAAATCAGTAGTATCATTTGTTTCAATTTCGCCAGAATAAACCTTGGATATCTTTGGTACCCTGTTTTGTAAAAGAATGAAAGTGAATAACTTAGGATATACCTTTACACGAACAAATTATTAGAAACAAAATGTTGAAATAACTTTTAAGAATTTTTAAAATTCATGTTTTGTTAATGGAAAATGTACTATAGTTTTTATCTGAAAAAAACTAAAGATCATACGAAAAATATGAATATTTAAGCCCTGCAATGTTTCTATATATTAATTATTTTGGATGCAATTCGTTTATTGTTGGATTGGGGAAGTAGGAAAGTAAAAGCGAAGAGTTAAATTCGAAATAAGCAGGGCTTTAGATTGTGTTGGCTTATTAAAAAAAATAGAAATATATACAGCATTTTCCTCTTGTTTGCATAGTGTAATTTAAGATATTGACGATGTACATAGTATAAGATATGTATATCATTATGCTTAGTGCAATAGCTATTTTGTCATGTTTAAACTTTAATATAATATCGTACATGTATTTATATATGGAACGTAACTATGAACATATACAGCTGTACATATATAACTGTTACCTGGTATTTAAAACTAACTGTCTGGTAAAAAGAGTGTTGTATAGGCGATTTACGCCCCAGTGAAAATTCTTTCCGTGACGCCACTTGTCGAGGAAGTCAGTTCTGGAACAGTTGAGTAAACCGGATTGCCTTGAGAAAAATAAAGGCATTCGATCATTGCTTATGTTTGCTTGCACAGCATATTTACATGTGTGACCAATTTGTTCATTGCAATGGTTACATGTGCAGCTGATTTGTACGTTCCAATGGTTACTTGTGAAGGCGATTTGTACGTTTCAATGGTTACATATGCAACATATATGCATGTAATTGTCCATTTCAAACGTTTACAAACATTGCAGATTTGTTTACATGGTTTCATACACAACATATGCGTCTTTTGCAAATGTATAAATGCATCTGAGATATGGGCATACTTTGCTATAAAATGCGCAAAGGGCCAAATGTATATGCAATTAATCCACAAATAGTGAAATATAGCAGAAAAAATTCAGGTTAATTATTGTACTCGATGTTTCATGCAGTGAAATATTTTACTCGAAGCTGTCAGTTCACGAATAGTTTAGGAAACCATCCACTATCAGCAAGCAATACGACAAACAATTTCACACTTTAGACTGACAAATGAGATTCTAACCTAGGCATCTTTAGTCGCCGCGATTCATTAGCCGACGCTTTAGATCTGCGCCATAAAGGCCCATCAAGACACAGTAGAAACATGTCATTTATACCTATAGGTAAAGGACCAAGTATTTGGGACACCTACTCTCACAGAATCGATACAATCGAAGATAAATCTAATGGAGACGTGGCATGTGATAGTTACCATAGATACAAAGAAGATGTACAGTTAATTAAACAGATGGGAGTAAGTAGGAGAGAGAGAGAGAGAGAGAGAGAGAGAGAGAGAGAGAGAGCAACATAAACACTTGTATACCACTGTCACTGATTCTAAAACTCCCCGTGTTAATTGGGTCCATGAATATAAATGACAATTTCATTCAGAGATTTAGAAAGGACCAAACATTCACATTTATTTTAAAATCAAACCTTAGTGGATGAAGGTTTTAATAAAACACAGTGTGGTTAGTTCATTTTAGAGGATTTTCTCTGTTCCTGAAAGATTTGATTATTGTTTATTTTCAATCTGGATCTAAGAATAACCAATTTTCTTTAATAATAAGCATTCGACACAATGTTTGCGTTTCATTTAATAACTGTTCATTTTATCCAAATAACTGAGTAACACGATTAAAATATTTCATTTAAAAGCTAAAATACTACCGGTTTTCCATATCATGGTCCCGTGTACTATCCAATGGAACTCTGGCCACCAGGAACGAAAAAGGTATCCAGTATTATAAGAACCTGATATCAGAACTTCAGAAGAACGATATTACACCTTTAGTTACCCTATACCACTGGGATCTTCCTCAAGCTCTACAAGATGTCGGGGGCTGGGAGAGCGAGAAAATGATAGACTACTTCAGTGATTACGCCAGACTTATGTTTGATGAACTTGGAGATAAGGTAATATGAATTTGTATATAAACATCAAACAATTTTACGAGTTTTGAATTCTTTTTTTAATCCGCAAACTATTGATATAACAAAGAATAATGAGTAAGGTAGGTTTGGAAAACTTTTCTGTACCTGGATATAATATTGATAATAACTTTCATTTTCAATTGAAACTGTATTGAAGTTGTTCAATTCAAAAACAAACATACTAACCAATGTCCGAATCACAATTCAGAAGCAAAGCAAAAACTTTAAAACTGACAAGGGAAGTGAGGCCGGGTGCTACATCCACCACATGTGTAATAAAAATTGAGTTAAAGTAACATGGAACAAATATATCCAGGACAATCAACGAGTAATGACGGCTATTAAACTTTTTGAGGGCCCTGATAAGCCTAATCTTGCAATATTCCAGGGTCAACTATTGATTTGTATGCAGCTAGCTTCATTATACAAAGTTCTTATAGTGGAAACAAGCATTACCATAGCGTATTAATTGGAAAACAAATACAACATTAAGCAGGAGAAGCTGGTGTTTTGCTGCATAGAAAAGGAAATGTATGAATATATTTGAAATCCGAAAATCCTCAAAGATTATGTTAAACATTTTCATGCAAAGTATTTGCTTAGCTCATTCTGGATTAAAATATGCTCCTTTGAATATTTTTCATTCAACCCCTTGAAAACATTTGGTTTTACAATTTAGGTCCAGGCACTACTGATGAGGAATTGTATTCCGAAACGACCGTCTAGTGTTGTGAAATTAACACTGGAATTATTTTTTGGTTGGAATACAGAATAAACTTGTTCTTAACTAAATTTGAAACACTCAATCGAGATCTTTTAAAACTTAATCCACACTTATCTCTACATTTACCTAAGGTATATGTTAGTCTTTATGAGTCATATTAGTTCCTAAGTTTTAAAAATCCTTGACGGAATAACCGACCCTCTGAAGTATCAAATTCACGTGAACTCACTTGCGTATGTTATACCCATAACATGTCATTTGTCTGTTTTAATATTGCATGTTTTTGCTGTAGGTTAAGTTTTGGACAACCTTTAACGAACCATGGATATCATCGTACAAAGGTTACGGTACAGGGACATCAGCCCCGGGTATAAAGGACATAGGATATAAGCCGTACACAACAGGACACATCATCATCAAAGCCCATGTGAAGGCTTACCGTTTGTATAAAAGGGATTTTGCGCATCAGAATGGTATATAAATATTGCAATAAAAGATACTGAATGATGTTTGATAACTTTGATAACCACAGTTAATTACATAATTTTTTTAAGACCTTTTTGTATAATCATAAATTAAAGTCTGTAACAAAGATATCTTCAAAATACATAAAATATATGAAAACATTCATAGTAAGCAAAATTGCTGGAAAATGTACTATCATTTTAAAGGTCTAAATAGGTAAACAGTGTAGATGAAAAACATTTGCAGAACTAACCATTAATAACATATTAATGCGAGACGATGTGTCTTTATTGTAGAAACATATAACAGCCTAGAAGTAGACTTAGATGAGTTCAGTTAAATCACTTCAGACTTTGTAACTTTCTCTTTGTGTATGTTATTAACCTATAATAACATTTTGGTAGAGTGAGTGTTTTGTCTTGGTGCTACCAAAATCATTTACATATTATCATTTACTTTAGGAACCATTGGAATAACTTTGAACAGCGACTGGAAAGAACCAAAAACACAATCACAGTCTGATATTGATGCTGCAGAGCGTGCAATGCAGTTTATGCTTGGTTGGTTTGCTAATCCCATATTTGGTAATGGAGACTACCCGGAAGTAATGAAACAGCAAATAGCTGACAAAAGTAGAAAGATTGGAATTCCTAATCGACTTCCGGAATTTACGGAACAGGAAAAACGTGATAACAAGGGTTGGTGTATAAAGAGCTATAGAAACATTTGATAAGAATACATTCTATTTTAATTGCCTTTTCTGGTCAATGTCATATATGTCTTAATGATTAGCTTTAAAGGTAACAACGATCTGTTTTGACACAGTTCATGATTACAAATGATAAGATCAAACGTTATTGAAAAATACTCGATAATTACAATTACGCAATAAATAATTTTGCGATTTAGGAAGATAACAGTCGAATAAGTTTTATTGGAAATGTTCATCTACAAGGACAGAAAAAATGTTTTCTGCAGAACAATTTGGTGAATTTCAATTCATGAGCAAATGGATTTTCATGTTGTGTTTTAATATTCTCTAGATTTTTATATTGTATTACTATTTAAACAGGGTCCTCGGATTTCTTTGGTATCAACACCTACACCACAAACTTGGTCACATCTAGGGACAACAGCAAAAGTACCAAGCCAAGCTATGACGATGATCAAGATAATGAGATGTCTCATGATCCCAGCTGGAAGAGGCAGTTACATAACATATTATACCAGTTTTAATTTTACAGCACTAGACGGCTGTTTCATAATACAATTCCTCATAAGTAGTGCTTGGGCCAACATTATGAAACCAAAATTGTTTTCAAGACGTCGAAATAATTATCAAAGAACTAAAATATATTTTACCAAATTTAGCTAAGAAATACTTTGCATGAATAAGTATACCTTAGTTTTTGAGGAATTTCAAATTTTAACTTGCAGCAAATTTAGACAATAGTATATTTCTGACAATAATATACAATCATTTGCAATACATTCGGGGCACAAGACATCAGCAGAGATATCGGCTCAGAGGTTTTAATTACTTTTTATTCTAGTTTTAATTTTACTAGACGGCCGTTTCACAACTTATGCATAGAATTAGAAATTTGAAAATGTCAAAGTTGTAGTTGGCAACAAATAACTCAACAAAGAACGCTACATAATACGACACAAGATCTAAGCCTGTTTCTACAGATCATTTCCTAAAAGGAAATGCTGCTACATTGGACTTGTGATAAACATGGGCGCATTTTTTTTGCAACCATTGGTTCCTCAAGCGTCATGTAACAAGATCGGGTTGTGCTAAATGCAAATGTTAAGAGAGAGAAAGGAGGCACTACTGTTTATTATAATTTCCTTAATTACCTGATTGTTTTACAGTTGTTTTAAATTAAATGATAATTTGAGTTTGATTGTTTTTTAACAGGGCAAAATCCGGATGGTTGTCAGTTGTACCATGGGGTATGCGAAAGATTCTCAATTTTATAAAGGATCGCTACCACAACCCTGTGATATATGTAACAGAGAATGGTGTATCGGACTGTGGTCAGTTAGATGACCAATCTAGGATTGAGTACTTTAGAGATTATATTAACGAAGTATTAAAAGGTAATACGATTCAGGTTTGCACCTTATAAAAACTTCACACAGTTTAATGAATTAATGTAATATGCCATTGAGTCAACTTAAAATTAATTGTTGGAGTTACCGTAAGAGCAAATATGGGGATTTTGTTTAACATTTTTCGTATATCTGAACCTAACTTTAATGGGAACTTTTCATCTCGATAATTTAAGCGAAGTAATGTTCCTTTAGCACTTACGACTTAATGCATCATCAATTTGCATTGAATTTGTTCTTCTAGCATATAAATTATTTTTCATTTCTTAATCAATATAACTGTCACTTAATTTAATTTGTCTTATTTCTCTAGCTATGACTGTAGATAGTTGTAACATTAAAGGCTACATGGCTTGGTCACTGATGGACAATTTTGAATGGGGACGGGGATATGGACCTAAGTTTGGATTGTCAAAAGTGGATTTTGAGAAACCTGAAAGAACAAGAACACTCAAAGCTTCAGCACATTTCTATGCCGACATGGTGAAACAGAATGGATTTACAGAAACATCATTTGATATGTATAAGTATATAAAAGAAGGTATGTTGTTTAGAAATTAGAAAATGCTGTTCTTCCCTCTTGCTTTTCAAAAAAAAAAAATAGAATTATTTGGGTCCGTATAACTTACAAAATAAATGATGTCAAAAAAATTTTATTCATGACTCATGCTCCTTATGCACAATGAGCTTCAGGGTATAGAATAGTGCTTTGACAGGATAATAAAGAATAAAAAATTAAATATTGGACGCAATAGAAATGTCAATTAAAGCCAAGCAAAATGACCAAATCCAATATGATTGACATTTTTAATTGACGAATTTCTATTAAAAGGAGAGCTGAAGCCAAAAATATGACATGAACATGTTGTTAATTTTTAAACTGAGATCCATTAATTCAGAAAACCTATTTGCTACGAATATTTTAAGCAAAATCAGCCCATGACGGGGAAACTTTTATTTAGCTTTCTTATATTTTTGTAAATGTACGGATACGTGTTCTTTGGCCTTCCTAGTTTTTGGTTAATTTTGTACTATGTTTGCTTCAGATTTAGAAGAACGTGATTCCTTATATAAAGGTTCTTTCCCTCCGAATTTTGCCTGGGGAGCAGCAACATCAGCATATCAAATTGAGGGTGGATGGAATGCAGACGGTGAATATAATGAACGTTTTGATTCTAAAATAGATTGATTTGAAACTAAAAATAAAAAATTACTAAAATTACAGAAAAAAATCCAAAGTGCTCTTTCATATTAAATGGCTCATATACTGTGTGTACCTATTTGAATCAAACTAAGGGGATTTCTAAATGTCCTATGCTTATATCATGACTATGAGGCTTGGGTGAAAACTATAAAAATATCAAAACAATATTGATATTAAAATGTAATTAAAAAGCCCATCTATCAGATAAATTGATATATTAAAATGATCATAAACCATTAGTATCTTAATCCTTTTGTAATAACAGATATTTATGGAATTCCTTGCATTTTAATTTTTTCGTTGTAGGAAAGGGACCTAGTATATGGGACGATTTTTCACACGCGGGAAAGATAGCATTAAAACAAACAGGAGATATAGCCTGTGATAGTTATCATCAATACAAAGAAGATGTCCAGATGCTGAAGAAACTCGGGGTACAACATAAAACCTGTTAAATATTTAAAAATTAAATTCACACTTTTGTTGAATTTTCATGAAGAAAAATATTCTGTAGAATAAAAAAGTGTTGAAGGGTAATTAAGAAATGGAGTCTCCAAATTAATGACAAAGAATGGACATTTACGAGGAAGAAATATTCAAATTTTCATGGTGTTCCACGAATATATCTTCTCAGCGAAAATCATTTATTTCCCTTTGGCCACTTTACCTACAGTTGAAACCTTGAAAATGTCTGTGAGATAGTTTAGAAGATCAAAACCACAAAAGCTTCCTACCGCCAATGTTTCTTCTTATACAGTACATAATATTGGAACAAATTCACCAAAACAAGTGGATAAAATATATAAAATTTATCTTGATGAATCTATAAGTCTTTTTGGTAGAAAAATTAATTTGTATCATTTGATCCTAACTTGCAGTACAGAATAGATGTAAATACCCAACTATTAGAATCATAGCAAAAGACGCCTGTGTATCGATTGTCTCAAATATTTCAAATACTTCGACAGATTTCAAATTTTTGAAACAATTTTTTGTAGGTGTCTTATTATCGTTTTTCAATTGCCTGGAGTAGAATTATGGCGGAAGGAACTATGAATACACTTAACCAGAAAGGGATAGAATACTATAACAATTTGATTGATGAGCTCTTGGCCAACAACATACAACCTATGGTAACACTGTACCACTGGGATTTACCGTCTGCTCTTCAGGAGACTGGTGGCTGGAAGGATCCAGAGATCGTTGATAAATTTGCAGATTATGCTAAAACCTGCTTCATAAATTTTGGTGACAAGGTATGAACATTTATTTTGGCGAGTGTGCTTGAATGCTCCCGTCAACAACTTCAAGTATTTTCTGCAAGAACAAATAACCCCTTTTTAACATAAACTTTCTATAAGATATACTATTTATGTGTTAAAACGTGTTTTATAGTGTTTTCAATACTAGTATTAGTATGGTCAATGACGCAGATGTATAGCTTCTATAGCTTTTAAACACATTTAATTTAATTCTTTTCTCCAAGAAATGTTCGGTTGGCCTGGACCATATAGAGTATACTAGAAAGGTGCTGTGTTTTGGTAAAGTCTTTCAAAATCTCTTCTACAATATATGAAAAAATGGAATGATATCCGGTCTAAAAACCCATGGTTGCTGTGTGTTCATTATTGTGTCCGATATGTTTGCCAAACACTCAAAAGTCCCAAACAATGCAAGTTGACCTATACATGTCCTCTTGTTTGAGAAAACAACATGGTAACAGTCTTTATATCAAAATTTATTTGCAGCTTGATATGTTTTTATTCATTTATTGTCTTTTTACTTTGTAATTTTATTCTAGCTGTTTTGTATCATGTAATTACTTAGGTAGATAAATCTTAAGTCAGCTACATACAGGAAGCCTATAGATTGTTTATTGGATTAAAGTTTCTATCTTTTAAAGGTTAAATTATGGATAACATTTAACGAACCGTTTGTTGTATCTTGGTTGGGACATGGAATTGGTATTATGGCTCCGGGGATAAAGGAACCCGCCATTGGAGTTTATAATGTAACACATAATATCATCAAATCACACGTGAAGGCTTACCATCTCTACAATGACAACTTCCGATCTCGTCAACAAGGTACTTCGTCAATTCATTGTTATCTCTTAACTTTTGTTTATAATATCAGGAGCATTTTACTATTTCAGATACTCTTTGCCATAGCAATATTGAAACCGTGAATACATATTTAATGAATGCACGAAGTAAGTCGTAATACTATTTGAAACTATAAGTAGAAACAAGAATTCGTTATCCGAAGAAAAAACATGTCACGTGACAGGTATTACATAATATGGTGTACGTATGCTTAAAATCGTTTTGGTGATAAGAACTACTTAAATATGAATTGGAGTCACATATTTTAAAAAAAAATGTTGCTGTTTAGCGACTCAGAATTTTTTCAAGCAACTTTTTTCCTTTGCAAACTTATATAAAGGTAAAAGTGACTACAAATGGCGAGGTTGTTTCATGAATCGTGACGTGGCGTCTGTTGTCTTCTGATAACTTTAGTTTTAAATTGTAGTTAAATAAGTTCAGTTCAAACACACAAAGATATAAAGGTTTGACTATATGCTATTTTAGGTAAAGTCGGTATCACTCTAGATTGTGACTGGAAAGAACCACTTTCATATGACGCTCTGGACAGATACGCAGCAGAAAGGTCACTAAAGTTCAAGTTAGGTTGGTTTGCTGATCCTATATTTGGTCAGGGTGACTATCCGGCTGTAATGAAACGTTATGTTGCTAAAAAAAGCGAACAACAAGGATATCCAAATTCAAGACTACCAGAATTTACAGAAGAAGAAAAGAAACAAAACAAAGGTATCTTTCGTTCTCTTTTAGCGGTTTAAATGCATCTTCTTAGTATTTATTATTGGCATAATTTGAAAATAAATTTAGGTGGACAGGCAGTAATAGTAAACGAGGGTTATAATCACATTACTAATAGGCTGTATTTTAAATAAATTCAAAATTATTACAAAATTTTACATTAGGTATATTTGGTTTAAATATCTGTGGGTTTTTTTTTTAAATTTTGTTTTATTTTACTATTGTCTGTATTGCTATATTGAAGTTTCCCTAAACCTTTTAGATTTTATATTTTATTTTACTCCTAAAATACGTCAAACTTTAAAGGCTAGATGGTGTCTAGCTGCTTCTTATGTAAAATACTTAGATGAATCAAACTAGAGTTAGTACGCTGTTTGGCTAACAATTCATCTTTGATTCTGGTTCATCAAACATATTTCTGAAGTTATGATATGTAACAGGATGTCTGCGTCATTGTACATACTTTTATCCATAGGAGCAGCAGATTTCTTGGGTTTGAACCACTATACCACAAATCTAGTTGGTTATAAAGATAGAGATCATGAGAATTCTAGTTATGAAGCTGACCAAGACACCGATATATCCTACGATCCATGTTGGAACAGGTTAGTTTAGAATTTTACTTAGGTTAAATGTGAGCATACGTTTCAAATTTTGCTTTACCGATTTCTTGTTTTAACATTAGGTTGATTGTAAAACATCGATTGATCATGTTAAATCATACAAATGACTTCTGATTTCTTATTTCTATGTTTCTCTGTGCTGTTTTGTTTAGAGGTGTTGATTGCAGTTTCATACTTCTGATTTGATTAGTTTAAGAATTTATTTTTCGGTTTATAGTGTCTGCTTTTCTGTTTTAACATCCTGTTTCTGTTTTAATAGTGCATAATATATTCTGTGTTTACTACTGTTTAGAATATGATCGGCGCAGTTTTATTTAAGGACTTTATTTCAGGTTTCTGCTTTGACAGAAACAGTAGCTTCGACTAAAAAAGTACAGTTTTAATACTTCTTTTTTTGCTCAGTGTTTTTCAGTTTAGGGATTCTTCTTTAGTTTTTAGTTGATGGTTTGACCAGTAAAGTGTACATAGTCATTCTGTTTTCTGTGATGATACGTGTAGGTCAGTTTTAAGAGTCTGCTGTCAGTTTCTGGAAAAATTACCAGACCAATTTAGTTTCTTGTTTTCGTTGTACTCTGTGTAGTTGAGTTTAAAAGGGATTCTGGTTTCAATTTCCAAGGTCTAATTTCTGCTACGACCAGTAGATTTTAGTTTCCGATTTCTGTTTTGCTTGATACAGTTAAGAGTCAGAAAAGTTTAAAATTTAAATGTTTAGTTTAATTTTCCCTTACGTTTTTAGCGACACAAAGATTTTTAGAATTATTTAAAACAAAATAATCAATATAGCCGTCATTTGAAGCAAGAGTAACAAGCAAAAGTTTTAAATATTGTGTTTTAAAGCATATTTGTACAATTTGTTAGAGCAAAGTTTATACATAAGAGGGCTTTGAACATGTTTACAGGGCAGAATTACAGGCAAATACGAGCAAAGAAGCTACCAGTTTCCATTTTAGTTGCCCATTCAGTGCGTCATTATAAAATTTCAATAAATCCATGTCCATTTACAGGGTACATACAGCAATCGCTTCATTGATAAACATTTGGGTTGTATGAAATATAGTTTTTTGAATAGCACGATTATACCTTGTTTATATCAGGTCCGAATCTGACTGGCTGAGAGTAAATCCTTGGGGGATACGCAAGTTGTTGAAATGGATCAAGAGCAGATACCAAAGTCCAGTAATTTATGTTACGGAAAACGGTGTATCAGACGACGGTCGAATGAATGACGTTTCCCGCCAAAGATACTACACTGGATACATAAATGAAATACTCAAAGGTGAGAGATCAGGTTTATGTTCACATTTCATTTGTCCATCAGGAATACATTTAGGTTGTTTTTTTAATATATTTCATCAAAACTTTTGAATAAATAGAAGCACGTCAACTGTCCAAAAGCACACCACGGATAAAAAAGTGACTTCGATAAAAAACTTTTTCGGACTTTAGTTGGATTTTTTTGCTGGTTCTATTTGTTGTTTTGATCAAGAGAACAATTTACCTTTCGAAAAAAAATCACCGACTGTGAATTTCACTTGTATTTTGCCGTTCCCGATGAAGGTTTAATTTGCAACTGCCAGGATTCTTCGTTGACTTTTCAAAGTGTAACTTTGAAGCCAACGGAATTATATATATATATATATATATATATATATATATATATATATATATATATATATATATATTTCCTCTCCAGTGAAAATAATCAAATTGTAAAGATTCTGGAGACATAATATAAACTTTTATGGGGTTAATAATATTTCATTTGATTTAATACACGTAATCATGTGGTAGTGTTTACAGCAAAACTGAATTTGTAATGTATTTGCTGTCTTTACTTCCAGCTATTAAACTGGACAACGTGGATGTACGAGGTTACATGGCGTGGTCACTGATGGATAACTTTGAATGGGGCAGTGGATTTACACAAAAGTTCGGACTATATCATGTGGACTTTAACTTGGGCACAAGACCGCGGACTCCGAAAGCATCTACTATTACATATTCAAAAATAATTCAAGATAACGGATTCCATTGATTTGTCTAGCTTTGATATATACTTTTACTTATACTCCCAATGTTACTTCATATGCTAATTTCGCTTTGTTTAACATTTCCGAGAGGAAATGCGCTTTGATTTGGAGGTTTGTTTATGGAGGATTTCCAACTTCCTTGAGGAATATAATTACATAATAACATCGAAGACCTATAAATCATCATGCTTTAATCGTCTTCCTATTCAAGGTTGTTACTGCTTTTAAAAGCATTACACTTATTAAAAACAATAAAGTTAATTTTTTTGAAATTAATTTTACATGAGATTGCTATTAGCTACACATATATATATTGTTATTTCAAAATAAATAACTGGATCAAAATGAAAATAAAATAAAATAAAATATTGATGGTTGGTTTGTTGAATGTTGTTTAACGTCGCATCAGCAATTTTTCAGCTATTCGCGAAGAGAACTTATCTATTAATCTCGATGGATTAATCTATGAACGAGTTCGTATATGCATGTGAAGTGCCAGTGTGTTTTATGGTCTTTCTTGTACTAGCAAGCACTCAAGACGACTTTAACATGCTAACTAACAGCAAGTACGTTGTAGACAAGCGTACCACTCCCCCGGTCACATTATACTGATACCAGGTGGACAAGTAAAGGCCAACGGCAAAGAAAATTCACTTGCTTGCAGATGGTCTGAGCGGGGCTCCAACTCGGTGAGAAACCCTGGATTTGTAGACTGACGTCTTATCCATTAGGCCACCGCGGCCTAAAAAAATATTTAAAAAAATCAAAAGCATTTGCATTTACAATGTATATCATTTTGCCTTCAGATCAAAATCAAAATAAATACAGCTCTACAAAGATTTTTTTTAACATTTTGTAAATTCTATAATGATATCACCATCCCCATCTTGCGATACTGACGATGCATACTGACATGACTCTATCAATCAAGGTTCTATGATTCGATAATGGTAGTGTAGTGTAGTTGTTTTGTAAAGTGCTTTCGTTTTAAGTGCATTAAACTCATAACAAGAACCCTGAATTTAAACGGATAAGTTTCAACAAATTGATAATAATCAAAGATAATGGATTTTACTAATAATTTTTTTCAAATCAATTATAAAATTAATGCGTTGCACAATAACAAAATTTAAGTACTGAAAAACCTGGTGGAATTTCACGTGGTCTACTAAGTGTAGCTGTTTTTATATATTTATACATGTACATTTACTTATTATTGTTCCTAGTTGTAAATACCGAGTTTAAACTTGTATTCACTCCTAGGATTAATAATAATAAGTTTACTGTTATAGCAAATGTATAAATAGAATGTCGGCCACACATCTGTGTATAAAATGACCTGCGTCTGACAAATATGTCATTGGAGCAAGTCTTTTTTACTTGTCTCGGTGGCGCAATTGGTAAGGTCGCAGGTAATTTTTATGCTAGGCGAGTTGGTGTCGAAGAGTGTGCGTTGGAGCCCAACAGTTGCAGTGTTTTATTATGGTTTTTACTTTGCTCTTGGGATTGTAATTTGAACTTTGACCCGTTTTTTTGCGTTTGGTATCACCATTCGTTGAAGGCAATGCTTGTAACTTGCAAAGTTCCCCAAACTGATGATAGTCCAATACCAATTGCTGAGTTAGTACGTGTGCCTAGGGTATTAGTCGATTTTTAATTAAAGATAAGGGATTATACTTTTTAATTGCAAATTTCGTAAGAGCTTACAAGTAAGAAGAGGTGACTGTAAACGGATCTATATATTAAATTTACACATAGTTTTCTCTTGTCATGGTGTGTCGACTTACATATGACGTCGCCACAACGAAATTTAAGCATTCATGTTGATATGCCCTTTAAGGAATTAAAATAGAAGTTTAACCATGTGACCAGATGTGGTACAGAAACATTTGATGGGCAAAAACTGCGTTAAATGACACAAATTTACAATTAGACTATATGCGTAACAGATTATGTGGTTTGTTTTCTGGCATGGAAACTTTTTATATCAGGAAAAAATCAAAGATATTAGTCTTGCATTTCCTTAATACAAAGTTAGTTCTTTGCTACCGACAGGCTACAAGTGAAGCTGTATGCCAAATGTGATGACTTCAATTGTTTTACACTTTTCTTTTCTATGCAGCAATATACCTAGTTCTCCTACTTGAAATAAATGATAAGACTGATTCCTCAAGTTCCGCTTCATATTTAGACTTATACTTCAATTATGTCGCCGCGACAGGCTACGTTTGAAACTACATGACAAACGTGATAACTTCATTATTTTATTGTCAACTTTTCTTTCTATGCAGCAATACGCTATGGTAGAGCCTGTTTTCACCGCGGAAACTTTAGAAACGAAGCAAGCTCTTTACAAATAAATTATTGACCAAGAAATATTTCAACTGTAGGCTTATCAGGGGCCTCAAAAAGTTTTATGGCCGTCATCACAGTATTGTTGATAAGGTTGATGTCTCTGTGTCTAGGATTGCCCTGGATATATTTGACGCCCCATAGTCCTTTCACTCAATTTTGATTACCCACATGGCGGGTGTAGCTAGCTAAACAAGATGTGCTTAACCTTCATGAGCACCCAGCCTTACTTCCCTGGTAAAAGTTCACGTGTTTAATTAAACTTGTTAGTTTCAAAATTATAATTTGCTTCTGGATTGTGATTCGGACATGGGTGTTTCGGAATTTGATTTTGATACTTGTTTTTTTCGAACACATCGTTTCTAAAAATATAATTTGTAAAATTTTAAAATAATGACATACATAATTTAAATTATTTATATTATCAAGTTGCATACCATTCAATAAACGTCTGTTTATTAATTGTGTCAATTGTGAGATCAACATCCTGTTGATAACAGGTGTGGGTCTTAAGTGATGTGTATGATTCATACATATGTATATCAAAGCAGATTATAAAAATCTATCACAAACATACATACCCATGTTCATAATTCAATTATGAACAAAGAAAAAGTGACAACCTAAAATAAACACATAAACTGCCACCAGAGAAGTAAGAACAGGTGCTCAGAAGTATAAGCTACCTATATCCTCAACGTTAAGAATCAAGATTAAAAAAGTAAAAAACATAGAACTGTGGACGTTAAAAATATCAAAGAATTTTTTTTGGAAATATAGGCATCATAATTGTGAAGACGACCATAAAATTTTAAGACCCTTAGAAGCAAAATCCCCGAGTTAACAATTTATTTTAAAGCGGCTTGCTTCTTTGTTTAAAATTACTCTATTGATAATAGAATTGATTATACCGTTATTAACTGTAAAATACACTAGCAAGAGAAGCAGCAATCTTATTGTTTGAATATTTGGTAGTTGGTAGATTTCAAAAGATATGAATCACATTCCATTAAGTCAATTTATCGTGCGGGTCAATCACAATTTTAGTTAATTAGTCTTAATCTTGTAGGAAGCATACTTATGCTAAATAATCTAGCTACCCCGGTGAAAGCAGTGCTAAAAATATTTATCGTAGGCATGGTTTGAATAATTTTATTTTTAACAGTTTTGGCTCTCTGTAACTTTGATAGTGTAAACACCGAAATTTTAATTAAAGTTGACTTGATTAAAGTTCTTTGATCAAATTTTGAACGCAGTTTTTGAACCTCAAACGTATTTTTACTGATAGAAAAACATTGTATACCAAATACTCATCTTTGAAGGAAGAGTCAATGCCAACTCGACGGATGTTGATGTTGCTTAACGTCGCATCAGCAATTCAGGTATTCGCGACGATAATTTCTTCAATAATCTCTATTGATTAACCTATGAATATGCTTATGTATGCATGTGGAGTGCAAGTGTGCTCAATGGCCTGCCTTGTACCGGCGACTTTAAGATGCTAGCGCACCAAGTCAGTATGCCGCAGACAAGCGTACCAGTTACATTATACTGACACCGGGTGAGTCAGTAAAGGCCAACGGCAAAAAAAATCACTTTCCCATATGTGGTTTGAGTGGGACTCTAACTCACAGTGGTGAGATACCCTGGATTTGTAGACTGACGTCTTATCCATTAGACCAACGCGGCCTCTACATAATGGATGGATCCGGACCACTGATTTGCTAACTATTCAAGTTTCATAACTTACATGTAATACTTTCGTCGTAATACCACCTGTGTATGTTCAAATTCCAAGAATTAATATTTAACGTTTTGCTGTTTATTGTTAATTATTCGATTTTTAACATAGCGTTTCCTTTAGCAATGATAAAATACATCCTGATTAAATAAACAATGAGTTTGACATTTCAAGTTGTTATACATCTGAACGAAGAATTTATTGCTTTTATTATTTGCATCGCTCATTCAATGTACATCAGTTTACAAACTTTTTAAGATAAAATACATTTTTGATAAGACAAAAGCTTTATTTCAAGTTTAGCTTGAACGCCATTCCGTCGTCTGATGATTATATAGCAGAGGTAATGGTGGGAAATTCCTTGATCAACGCAATAGCTTGGTGGTTTTGTTGTGTCAATGTTACAGAATGGATGCAGCATGATTCATCAATTCATTACGGACAATTTCCAGACGACTTTATTTGGGGAGTTGGAACATCGTCATATCAAATAGAGGGAGCTTGGAATGAGGACGGTAAGTAACATGAAGAAAACTTTTCCCACTTTAAAAATTGTTTAGTTCTTTGCTTTAACCCCGACGATATCACCAACTCAGTCGACAAAACTTTTGTATTGTCAGAAATATACTATTGTCTAAGTTTGCTGTTAGTTAAAGTCTGGAAAGTCCTCAAAAATAAAATCTAAAACATACTCCCTCATGCAAAGTACGCTAAATTTGGTTTAATTTATTTTAGTCCTTTTGATATTTTTCAACCTCTTGAAATACGTTTCTTTTTGGTTTTACAATTTTGGTCCAAGTAAAAGTTCGCGTCTTATACTTTATTCGTCAGATTTCAAGTTTATACTTTGCTTTTGGGATTGTGATTTCAACATTGATCGGTCTGGTATGTTTGTGGTTAAACACTTAAGGTTAAGCTTATTTTCAGGGATGTGCAGAGTATTCGGTCAATTTGTAAATTTCATTTCTTTTTTATTTCACATAAAACCACACACACACACACACACACACACACACACGCACATATATTGTAGAAAATTCTCAAAAATTTATTTCTTGGTCAATCTCCATGATGTTTGCCACTCTCAAATCTAAAATTAAACATTAAAATTAAAGTTAGTTTTTCTTAAAAGTAATTAGAAAAGAGAATATTTTTGTTTTTAATAGATAAGCATTTTAAAATCAACATAATTTTAAAAAAATGAAATCTACTGTATAATCATTAATCATATGGCAGTTAAAATAAAAATTAGTTTTTCTTAAAAGTAATTAGAAAAGAGAATGTTGTTATTTTTAATAGATAAGCATTTTTTAAAAATGAAATATACTATATAATTATTTTACACATGGCAGTTAAAAATTTACCACGCTGATTAATTTATTTTTTAATAATACTATGAATTCTTCAATATTTTTTTAAATATTGAGAACTACAACTGATTTTGGATTTATTAGTAAAATTTTATAAAAATTGCTCGACATAAATTTAAAGGAATATTTTAAAAATATATGGTGTTGTATCAATTATACAATGATTTTACAAGGTAACCGGATAATTTTTGCACATCTCTGTATGTTATTTACGCATAGCACAAAACTAATTAACAATAACAGGACATGATGAATGAATCGCTTAAATGTGTATTCTTAAGCTTACTTCAAGGAATAAACAATTAAAAGTTGTAAAGACTAATATTTATTTATTTATTTATTTATGTGTTGTTGCTATATACATTACATAACTATCTAATACGTTCAGTGTAAATACTATAATAATAAAATGATTTTATTTCTCATAAACCATTATTACAGTATAGATAATATATACAACATTTACATATAAACATATACAATGCATACGTGGATACAAATCAATGAACTAACCAGGAAGACTGACAATAAACTTGTTAACAATGCAAAAAAAATTACATAATCTATTGAGTGTCAATATATTTCTAGCAAAAAATAAACTATTAAATTTCAATACATTTGCACCATTGTAATATTGACTGTCTATTTATAAAGTTGTATGATAATTTAAAGTTTTACATACTAAAATATAATGAAATTCATCCCCAATATCTAGTTTACTGAGTGAACATTGTCTTTTTTTCTCTAATAATACAATACCATCTACCTCTTTCTATGGGGAGTCTATGATTTGAAGTTCTAAACTTACATAATTTTATAACATTATTAAAAGGGATATTAACTAGAAAATAGTTTTGCAACTTTTGCAACATGTATTACAAAATAATTTATATGATAGACCCTTGGAAGAGGTATCTAATGTAATGTACCATTCTTGTAAAATTGATTCATATATCGTTGTTTTATACAGTTTACTAACCATTCTGAGTTGGGAAAAATTTGAGAGTCCCATATATTATTTAAACCTGCATTATAAAAATAGATTGTAAATTGTTAAGCCATTGTATTCGGCAATTACCATTTAAAAACTTATTATACAAAATAGAATAAATAATATGATTGCATTTAGACTCTTTAAAGGTTAAAACATTTGACCAATAGCTGACTACTCTATTCTTTATAATTGTTTTAAGGGATAACGACCTAATTCTCCATACAACATAAAATTTGGAGCGAATTTTTTTAATTGTAACATAAGTTTAAAAACTTCAATAATAGTTAGGTTACCAAATCCCCACAATTTGCATCCATATAAGATAGGTAAACCCATCTTATCAAACAAGTCAAGTTGACATTTAACTGATAAATGAAAACGTTTAGCCTTTTAAGCATATTGTACATAGCTACAGTAGCTTTGTCAAAAAGATTTTTTGTCTTGGTAAAAGTATAATATCTAGAAAAATAATACCTAAATATTTGAATTCACTTACAATATTTAAATCTACACCATCAAACTTAAAAGAAAAATTAATTTGTTTAACTTTGGAAAATATCATTATTTTTGTTTTCTGTATATGGACATTCGATTTCCATTTATTACAATATATAAAAAAACAGTCTAGTTGTTTTTGTAAATCACTAGAAGAGTGAGACAGTAAATAGTGTCATCGGCATATAACAACAATAAATGTCCATGTGTATTTTCACTAGACATAAAGTTAGGACAGAAATTCACAGGCAATAAATTTAACGGCACATTCTGGTCCGGCATAACCATTGAACGTTGAAAAAGTTTGCATTTGATAATTTTGTGCCATATTATGAGGTACAGGTCTTATTTGTGTATATGAAACGTTTATATAATCGTTAAATACTACACACTGTCATTCTTTGTAAACCTTTGTGTTTGTTGTTCATTTTGAAAACTCGCTTTCTTTAATTTTCGTCACTTCCATTGTGATCCTTTTTTCTTTTTTACCACCTTTCCTAAAATTTCTTCTTTTTACATTTATCGCTCATTGCTGTTTAAAAATATGATAAGACACTTTGTAGTCCTTCCCGAATCTCAGTACTTATGTTTAATAAGAATGACTTTTGTCTTTAACGTTATTTACATTTTAATTTTAATGTTCGCTTATACTGACTAAATTAAGAAGTAGAACTTTAAAATTCCGTATAGAAACGGGCAGATATGGTGTTTTAGACATCGTTAAAGTTTTAAGTGCAAGCTCTGAACTTTTAATTAGAAAACTTTGTCGCTACCTCCAGTTGTCATGGAAAAAAGATCGGATTTGTTTAATAATTAAATATTGTTCTCTGCTATGTTGTTACCATAACATGTTTGTTTACTGTATAATTGCTATAGCAATTTTTGTTTTGTTTTGCAAATAAATAAATAAATAAATATTATTTTTATTACGTTCATAAGTACAGTAGCAGTTGAATTTGTAATTATCCTACGAGGATGCAAATGTCATGCCTTTACCATTATTGTTGCAATATCCAAATAATGATTTGATATGATGTTCTGTGTATATAAGGGACCAGAGTTTTTATCACTTCAAAATCCATTTGAATTTTACTCTGTTATGTTATGTTTTTCTTTATTCGCCAGATTGCATTAAATTTCCTTGGCGGCTTTGATAATTGTAATTTAAACATGAATCGGTATGATTGCAGTTGATGATAGCATGCACAACATGTTTGTTCGAATGTATCAATGCATCACAAATTTTAAGTCAAGATGCATTCAAAGCATATTTTATGAAAAATTTGTAAACGGCGTCAGCCCTTTACTAATATACAAATGTAGTAGACACAATTCATGTCCGATTTTGTATTAAATACCGCATGTATTTTAGTGATGAATTACGCCCAAGTCCAGGATGAAACGTAACAAAGAGACCAGTTCAAAAATCTCGGAGGAAGCAGACGTTTAGGAGAAAACAATCTACTTTGGTCTGTCCCAGTGGGAATCTAAACTAGACAGCAAGAGTCCCTGTTATTTGTGACCCGGTGGTTTGAACTTCTCACAAAAATCACAATATATATATAAAAAATAAAATGTCATTTATAACTACAGGTAAAGGACCAAGTATCTGGGACACCTACTCTCACCGAGAAGATACGATAAAGGATCATTCTAATGGAGATAGGGCGTGTGACAGTTACCACAGATACAAAGAGGATGTACAGTTAATCAAACAGATGGGAGTAAGTAGAGTATTTTAAGTAATGGTTTTAACGTCCCAGTCAATAAATTTCACTAATATCAAGACGTTGCCAGCTATAGGCAAGCCTACCGTGACACGTGACCTTGTTCATTTACAGTTCCTATTCGAAAGAACCGTGAATTGTATTTCGTAATACCAAGTGATTGGCGCTAAAGAGTCATCACCTACTTTCAAGTCTTGAGTCAGACCCAGTCACGGAGCAAGAAATCTACCAACTTAGCTGCCACAATATTTGGAGAGAGAGGTGATCTCTCTCTCTCTCTCTCTCTCTCTCTCTCTCTCTCTCTCTCTCTCTCTCTATATATATATATATATATATATATATGTATATGTCATTGATTCCCGACGTTTATAGAGGAGCAAACATACATAAATAATGATTGCATATACAGGTCAGGAGGGGGTCTGTCACATTTATTTTACAATCAGACTATGTGAATATTAAATAAAGTCTTATTGTATTGAACAGTAATCCAACATTCTTAGTAATAACATGTATAATTTTGATGTAATTTATTAAAAATGTAAAAAAAGACAGAAGCGAATTTCATTTTCATTAAAATTCTTTAAGATAGAAATATAGCCATTCTTTACTGATCACTTCATATATTGATATAGATCTGACCAAGTGATGTACAGGACAATTAAATTGATTACTCTTGCTGAAGTGTATTAATTAAATTTCAGTTTTGTGGTTTTGTTTCTTCCATTATAATTTTAGTCATTTGTGATAAAGACCATCTTTTGCCTCATTTAGGACACCATCACGAATGGAATCAAATTAAAGATTGGATTTATAACCTTGTGGCTTCTACTAAGTTCGTTATCGCGGATTTTGAATTTCTCTCTTATTAAACCTTTAGGTTTCTTAGAGTTCTGATTTAGTCAGGTCTAAATAGTTTTTTCTATTTAAAATTATATTTTAAAGTAGCCCAATTTCATAAATAATCAGATACACGTTCGTTTTACTGTAAATTTTGTTCATTTAATCCCATTATGATACAGTCACATTATAAATATAGTTACCATTTTCTTTTAAAGCTTAAATACTACCGGTTTTCCATATCATGGCCTCGTGTACTTGCCAATGGAACTCTGGCTACCAGAAACGACAAAGGTATCCAGTATTACAAGAACCTGATATCAGAACTTCAGAAGAATGGTATAACACCAATAGTAACCCTATACCACTGGGATCTTCCTCAAGCTCTACAAGATGTCGGAGGCTGGGAGAACGAGAAAATGATCGACTACTTCATTGATTACGCCAGACTTATGTTTAATGAACTGGGAGACAAGGTGATATCTATTTTTTAACAAAATATTATAAAAAGTATTTAAGGCGTTTCCTTTCTCTTACAAATATTTCCCGTGAAGTTTTTTTTATGACAAAACACTATGCATCAGGTAGGTTTGGAAAAAGTTTTTATATATCAGTTTTTTAAATTATGAATAAAAAAGTAATATCTTTATTTAAAAATGCATTAAAATTCTAATATATTTGGTGTAAACCAGATTATGTTTTCCTGAATTATATTCTGCAACTACACTAATCTCTATGTTAACGTATGATTGGTTGGTTGGTTGAATGTTGCTTAACATCGCATCAGCAATGTTTCAGCTATTCGCGACAATAACTATTATTAATCTCTATGGATTAATCTATGAACAAGTCCGTGTATGCATGTGAAGTGCGAGTGTATTTTATGCCGCCTTGTACCAACGCGCGCTTAGGGCGACTTTAAGGTGCTAGCTCTCCGGGTCAGTACGCATTAGACAAGCGTACCACACCCGGTCACATTATACTGACACCGGTTGAACTAGTATAAATAACGCCAACGACAAGGAAACTTCACTTTCCCACTTGTGTTGTGAACGGTACTCGAACTCTCAGCGGTGAGAGACCCTGTTTTTGTAGACTAGTTAACGCCTTATGCATTAGGCAACCGCGGCCTCCTTATTTACATTTCATATATTTATTAGTAACCAAGCTTTTATGATGTGCTAAATACCAAATAATTGGTGGGTCCTACAACAAATCGTATTCTTGTGAACCAATATACCCATGTTATTCTCATATCATATACATCTGCAATATATTAATTTACATTTTGTCCGTTTATTGGCTACAGGTCAAGTTTTGGACAACCTTCAACAAACCGTTAGAATCGTCATATCTAGGTTATGGTACAGGAACAATAGCCCCGGGTATAAAAGGCGATGGATATAAGCCATACACAACAGGACATATCATCATCAAAGCCCACGTGAAGGCTTACCGTTTGTATAAAAGGGAATTTTCGCATCAAAAAGGTATATCAATAATATTGCAATACAATATTTAGGAACAGTTTCCTATGTACAGAGCACTATAAAGATTTATGGACAGGCCCCTCGGGCCAAGATTTGGACAGTCATTTTGATATAGCCCGAGCCGCATCAAAGTGGCGGTCCATATCCTAGCCCTCGGCCAGTCCATAAATCTTCATAGCGTCCTGTATATGAGTAATTATAGCTTTTTTAATTCATTGAACCAAACCAAAACCTGACCATAGGCGTGTTTTATTAAAGGGGTGTAACTCTGTGTATTGCCCTCTGAGTCTAACGTCGGGTCGTGTATTGCCCACACACGTCAGTAGTTTGTACCATGTGGTCACTCATTACCCAATGGAATTGATTGTTACAAAATTGATATGAAATCATTTTATGTTTGATGGACCACATGTTATTACACAAGACTTAAAGGATTTTTAATTTTGATGGCGATCATTTACTGTCCACCACACTGTTTCATTAAGTAAAATATATTAAAATCGTTTGATAGTTAACGACATTGTTGACTTATTTACTTACCCTTAAAAGGTCTTGGTATGTAAACAGAGCAGATGATCAGGAATATCACAAGCCTAAAGCACTAAATTTGTTTATGACCATTATTATATTGTTGATAACTATGATGTCACCGTTCTCTAGGTTGCTGTGGATATATTTTACGGCGGATATTTCAAATTTACTTTCCTTCCGAATTTTGATTTTTAAGCGTTACCGGATGTAAGTAGCTAAACAGGAGTTTCTTACCTTTATAAAACACAAGACCTCACTTCCCTTATGGATATTCACTTGTAAAATATTTTACCAGTTTTCAATGCTTTCGCTTTACCTCTTGAGATTGTATTTTGAACATGGATTGATATGTTTGTTTCTGACTATAAATCGAGAAAAAAGACTGCGTTTGTTTGTTTACTTTTCCTGGTGGAAGTGAACATGTCTAACCTAACTTGTCAGTTCCAAAGTTTTTTCTTTGCTTCTGGATTGTGATTCTGACATGGATCAGTATGTTTGTTTTTGATTTTATATCTTTTGTCTGTTTTCTTATTAACTAAAGGTGTTGTTGGGATTAGTTTACACAGCCACTGGAATGAACCAAAGTCCCAATCACAGTCTGATGTTGATGCTGCAGAGCGTGCAATGCAGTTTATGCTTGGTTGGTTTGCTAATCCCATATTTGGTAATGGTGACTACCCGGAAGTAATAAAACAGCAGATAGCAGAGAAAAGTAGAAAGATGGGAATTCCTAATCGACTTCCGGAATTTACGGAACAGGAAAAGCGTGATAACATGGGTAGGAATGTAAAAAGTTATACAGCTAGAACAATTTGTGCTAAAATAATTACGTTAAGTTGTTTGTTAATTGCTTTTACAGGTACGAACAACACATTTGATCCAATTGAAATTTATGATTATAAATACTGGTTTAAAATGTTTCCAAAAATACTCGACGAGAAAACCAAGTAGACAATTGACTAAAATCATAAGGTTTAATCAATTATTGTGTTCTAATGTTCAAATGTTGGATAATTAGTGAATCATTTTCTATTTTCATTCAGGAAGCAGATTAAATCCCCACAGAAAGTTGAAACTACTCAGAAAAAACTTAGTGTTAGCAATAAGAACAAATACATTTGCAAAAATATTTTAAAAGATGTTGTTTTATGAATGTAACTGACGTTTAAACTTCGAAATGGCGTATTGGAAATTCATTTTGCAGTTAGTAAGGCTTTATAGCTTAATTTTGTGCTGAAATAAACATCTTTTCCATAGACATGTCACCCTATCGAGGTACAAAAAACTAAACGGTCATATACATATATATTTTAATCAAAACTGCAGAGAAAAAAGAAAAATCGTGTACTGCTATTTGTGCAAGATCTATTTTTTATCATACATTTGCCAAACAACGTCTAGGATAAGTTGGTCATATTCAACGGTTTGTAATGTTTAAAAATGGTATTGATTTTATTTCCAAACAGGATCATCAGATTTTTTTGGAATTAATACCTACACGACAAACGTGGTCACTTCTAAGGACAACAGTAACAGTATTAAGCCAAGCTATGACGATGATCAGGATAACCAAATGTCTCAAGATCCCAGCTGGAAGAGGTAAAATCAAACTTTACACACATAATCTAACACATACATACCGGTCCATGTTACAATTGCTTTTTGGAGTGTAAGCGCATTGGTGTTACATGTCCCCGATTAGAGTCTTTCACTTATATTGAGACAGAATTGTTTTGTGCTGTTTTCCATTAGTATATTTTCCGGTAGTGGAGCTATTGTAGTACTCGCCAGTGTTACATTGCTTCTGTTTTTGCCTGTTATTGTCATATGATCAGTGGTGCTTTACTATTTCTAGTTTCAACACCAAGAACCGTTATTTAGTACAGCATCAATTGACGTCACAATACAATTGGTAATTATACGCGAATAACGTATAGTATAACGTCAAATTTATATGAGGACGCTTCCGTATCCAAGACTGTAGAATTCTGTTACCTGTGTTCTTGGTTGCGTTGGCTGTAACCAAATAAATGGTTTTTAGTTGTGTGGTTTTGTTTCAACACCAAGAGCCGTTACTTAGAACAGCGTCAATTAGCGTCACCATATAATTGCTCATTTGACGTAACCAACGACAGCGTCTATCCTATGACGTTAAATTATGGGAACGCTTTTATATCCCAAACTAATCTTGTTTGCTGTGTTCTTGATTTCGTTAGCTGTATCCAAGTAAATGTTGTTTTTTGTTGTTGTGTGGTTTTGTTTCAAATTCCATTGTAACTTATGTCTGACAGGGTTTTTTCACAGGTCGAAATCCGAATGGTTGTCGGTTGTACCATGGGGTATGCGAAAGATTCTCAACTTTATAAAAGACCGTTATCATAACCCTATAATATATGTGACAGAAAATGGTGTATCAGACTGTGGTCATTTAGATGACCAGTCCAGGATTGAGTACTTCAGAGCTTATATTAACGAAGTATTAAAAGGTAATATAAATCAGGTTTGTGCGTTACGTTAAAAATCGCTAAGTATTTGTCTTCAATGACGTTATATGACATAATATATTTTCTTTTTACTCAAGTGAGTCAAGTTTGACCCGGCCCTTTGACGTTTAATTTGACATTCATTGTGTAATTTAAGGGCTATATAAAGTTGATATATAAGGATAAATGATAGTAATACTGGTTGCCGTAATGAAACATGCTGGCTTACATAATTCACTTAATCTATAAGCCAAATCCTATATTCAAATGAAAGGTCAAACGGTCACATCAAGCTTGACGCACCATACCTATATCAATAGGCATTCAGTAAAGAAATTAATTCACCAAAAATAAATAAATTTAAAAATTAAACTGTTTTGTTTCTTGAAATCCACACATATTGTGAATAACATGTATTATTTTGACATTTTGAATATACTAGTATATAGAGATTGAGATAGAAAAAAAAATTAATTTAAAAATATTTTCAATTTTGTTTGTTTTTCCTTAGCCATCAAGCTAGATAATTGTAATGTTAAAGGTTACATAGCATGGTCTTTGATGGACAATTTTGAGTGGACAGATGGATATAACCCAAAGTTTGGATTGGCTAAAGTGGATTTTGAAAATTGGGAAAGAACAAGGACACTCAAGGCTTCAGCGCATTTCTATGCCGACATGGTGAAACAAAATGGATTTACAGAAACATCATTTGCAATGTCTAAATATATAGATGAAGGTATGTTTTGGACATAATAAAAAATAAACTCATGATTTCACTTCCATTTTCAAATTTCTTGATGTGTGACTTTTTGAATCCGTACGCGTGTTACTTTACCCCAAAAATGAAGTCAACAAAGCGGTTATCAATGACGTCTGCTATTGTCCAATGGAAATTTTTATTCATGAATATACATCTTTTGGAGGATATCAAAACCAAGAACTCAAAATGAACATCTTGATTCGATAGAAAAAACAATTTTTGGTGACCAATGAAAAATAAAAAAAAAATAGAAATGCCGAATTCAAATGTGAAATAAAAACTACAGTCAAAATTATTACGTTTTAAAATAGTGGTTAACTTTTGAAATTTTTGAAATGGAAACCATAATTTTTAAATTAAGAACACTATTTATGTTAGTCATTATTTATGTCAGATGCAGATATTTTTGTATCGGTCTATATAACCACGGGAAAAATTAGCTTGTCTATATTTACATTTAATTTTAATGCCATATATTTGTTTTTAGTAAGATTGTATGATTCACATTTGTCATGAGTCTCTTAGATTTTATGATGATTTAATGTTGATTGTACTACTGATGTTAACTGCTTTTTCTTCAGATTTTACAGAAGCTGATACATTTTACAAGGGTCAGTTCCCTCCAGATTTCGCATGGGGAGCAGCTACATCGGCATATCAAACTGAAGGTGGATGGAACGCAGATGGTAAGTATAAAGTGAACGCAGTTGGGACTTTTAGAGTGTGAACGTCTCAGGAACTTTTAGAGTGTGAACGTGTCGGAGACTTGTAGAGTGTGAACGCATTTGAGACTTTTAGAGTGTGAACGCGTCGGAGACTTTTATAGTCTGAACGCATTTGAGACTTTTAGAGTGTGAACGCATCGGAGACTTTTATAGTGTGAACGCATTTGAGACTTTTAGAGTGTGAACGCGTCGGAGACTTTTATAGTCTGAACGCATTTGAGACTTTTAGAGTGTGAACGCGTCGGAGACTTTTATAGTTTGAACGCATTTGAGACTTTTAGAGTGTGAACGCGTCGGAGACTTTTATAGTGTGAACGCATTCGAGACTTTTAGAGTGTGAACGCATTTGAAACTTTTAGAGTAAGAACGTGTTTGGGACGTTTAGAGTGTGGACGCATTTGGGACTTGAGTGTGAACGCGTTTACTGTTTAATTCATATCCCCGCAAGGATTTTAAAAAGTTTTGCGTTTTTTTTCTGAATGAGATGGTATGTAGCTTGGTGCTCATTTATTATGACAAAATGCATACTTCACAACGGTATATGACATAATAGAAAATTTATTGATTTTCAAATCTAAAAGCTTGAAAAACATGTGCTCTGCCGGACATGACTTAAACAGTAGGACTTTTAAAGAGTGAACGCGTTTGAGACTTTTAGAGTGTCAGCGTGTTTGGGACGTTTAGAGCGTGGGCGCGTCTTGGACTTGAGTGTGAACGCGTTTAGGACTTTTAGGGCTTTGTAGAGTAAATTGCTTCCCTTGTAACTTAATTTTGAATATTCAGGGTATAGTTAGGATTGAAAGTCGCCTTTCACCTTAAATAGTTCATATATTGTGCACGTATTTCTATCAAACAACCCGGATGGCTAAAATGCGTATTATAAGAAATTCATAAACATCATAAACAATTAGTTCTATTTACCTAATATTTTAAAACAATGTCAAGTTGTCGTTGATATGGAAATGGGCTTTTGAGAAATATAAAAATCTTTTTGGTCCAAGCACTACTGATGAGGAATTGTATTCTGAAACGACCGTCTAATGCTGTAAAATTATAACTGTCATATTATGTAATTTGTCACCGCAGAAAATCGGCAAATGGATGCAGTAATGCATTTCGTCTATCCGTTTGTTTGTCCGTGTTCCACAATTATTGTTCGCACTAGTCCTCCAATGCCTTACATCAGATATTGACGACAGTTTACAGGGGGATCAGTGGAAAGTGTAGTTAAGCATATCATATTCCTGGTGCGGTTAAATGGAGTTGTGAACCTTCTATTTTTAATTATTATTTGTGTCCAGATAAAGAATCTTTTACGAGCTTTAGACCGAGATAAGGAAATTCCAGTCGAGTGGTCAGATATTCACATCTCAAACGAGGCGGCGGAGCCTCTTTCGAGATGAAAATATCTGACCACGAAGTTGGGATTTCCTTATCTAAATCTGAAACGAGTAGTTGATTATTTTTCTCGCATAATTGTAGCCTAAAGGCTAGGGATTTTCTACCAAAAAGAAAACGTTTTGCCAGCGGATGAAATCTTGTACTGCTGCAACGTTATCAATAACATGTTACTCAGAGCAGAAATGTGAACTTACGCGATTAAAAAAAACAACAACAAAATACATTTTCTGTCTTAAATACTTATTGGTCAAATTTAACATTTTTATAACAAGCATTAATAATATAGAATAAAAATTATAGAAATCAGATGTTAGGGAAATAGCTCTAATATATTATGGTATCCCTTGTATCATGAATTACGCCCTTTATTATTATTGAAAAAAGTAATCCCCGTTGTACTGAGATACCCTACACGTGCTCACGCGGGATGCGATATGGAAAATATCGTGCCACCTATCCCGTGAGATTAATCTGTCACATATGCGATAAAACATATTCTTTCAGGGCTGGGGATTTTACTTTCACTGTGAGGTCTTATTTAAGGTGATCCCCAGCCCTGAAAAAAACATGTTTTATAGCATATGTTACAGATTAATCTCACGGAATAGGTGGTAAAGTCTAATTATAGAGTTCCTTGTATTTTTAATTTCATTACAGGAAAGGGCCCCAGTATATGGGATGATTTTTCACACACTGCTGGGAAGATAGCATTTAAACAGACAGGAGATGTAGCCTGTGATAGTTATCATAAATACAAAGAAGATGTTCAGATGCTGAAGAAACTCGGGGTACATCATACAGTCAAACCTGTCTATAGAGGCCACTCCAAGGGGACCGGTAAAAGTGGCCTTTATTGGCAGGTGGCCTTTATAGACAGGTTCAAATAACATGAATAAATAACAATTGGGATACAATTTTACCGGCGTTAATTAATAATTAAGTGGTTCTTGTACAGAGGTGGCCTTTAAGGCAGGTTGGACTGTATTGATAAATCTTTTTATTTTGTACGATTAACCACACATTGAAAAAAACACAAAATCGATTTAAAATAAGCTTTTGAGTTTTATAAATCACCATTTGTTGCAATAATCAATACACATTTTACAGTTGTTAAGAGGTGATCAACAATGGAACTCCCTTTAAGTGATTACAAATTTAAGGCATATTAGAGCAACTTTTAAATAAGAAGAAACATTAGAACGTAGTAAAGATTGTGACTTGAATATGGACCGGCATCTCTGTTTTTGAACGACTGCGGTAGGTCAGTTTGGTAGAGAGCTCGCTCCGTAAGTGGAAGGTCGTGGGTTCGAACCCCGGTCGGGTCTGACCCAAGACTTGAAAGTGGGTAGTGACTGTTCTTTTGCCAAGCACTCGGCATTACGAAATGAAAGTCACGGTTCTTTCGGATGGGAACTTAAAATAATCGATGTCCCGTGTCACGGTGGGCTTGGCACGCTAAAGAACCCTGCTGTATCATGCCATCAGCGCAACGCACAGGAAAAAATTTCTGCACCTTAGCCTATAGCTGGTTGCATCTCGATATAAGTGAAATATTCTTGACTGGGACGTTAAACACCATTACTCACTCACTCATTCTGTGTTTGATTAGGGCAGTTTGTATGGTTGACATGTATATAATATACTCAACAAAAAAGTGAGGGACCAATCTTAAATGTTAAATAGAAATCAAAAAACTAAAAAAGTAGAACAATCATTTTGTACTTCGTTTTTGTTCTCTTCTAAGCTTGATGTAAATTTTTATGTATTGAAGTAGATTTTTCATGCATGAAATTATATCTCACTAATGAAATTATGAGAAGTGTGAAGATGAAATGATATGATTTACCTTCATGTTTTGGTGTGGTCCTTAACTTTTTTTTGTTGAGTATTTTATAATTAGCTACTATCTCAAAACAATAGGATATCTAAACCAAAAATTATTTCTTTAGATACATTTGTGGTTTTTTTTTATGAAAAAGCAAATGAGTGCCAAGTAACTTGCAGTAAAGAATGGTTTTAAATGCAAAACTAAGTGGTCTTGGAAATCATACCAAAATAGAACACTTTATGCTCTATCTGAGCACCAATTGATTTTTTTTCAAATGCCAACAAAGATTTTGACAATGTTTCAGAAATGATAATTTAAAATATTATCTTGTGTAGGTGTCTTACTATCGTTTTTCGATTTCCTGGAGTAGAATTATGGCAAATGGAACCATTGATACACTGAACCAGAAGGGGGTACAATACTATAACAACTTGATAAATGAGCTTTTGGCTAACAACATACAACCTATGGTTACACTGTACCACTGGGACCTGCCGTCTGCTCTTCAGAAAACTGGTGGATTGAAAAATCCAGAGATCGTCGAAAAATTTGCTGAATATGCCGAAATCTGCTTTTTAGCTTTTGGTGACAGGGTATGAATTATGTTTATTGATTTTTACTTTGAGAACCTGACCTCACTGGTGGAAGTTCACGTGTTTAACTTTGCTTCAAACATGAATTAGAATGTTTGTTTTTGATTTATATAGTTTTGAATCCCTATGTGACTGATGTGTAGAATTGTGTAGGTAAACAATATTAACCTGTCCGCTTGACCTGTAATTTAAATATTTATCACGGACCAGTGTATTTTGAAGGGGATCTCGGAGTAGCAAGGACACTAGAGGTGCAGAGTGCAGGCCCACCGGCGTGTGGACACGACCTGGCTCTCACCAACCTTTCCCCAAATCATGGGATAATTGGTTCCATTGCCTTGTGGATGACCATGGTAGGTCAAAGGCTATGGGAGACAACCCAGAAAGAAAATTCGGACAGATGGAGTTCGTCAGCAATGGTATTGCAATCGTCTATGGGAAGGAAACCCTAACAGAAAACACGAACCTCGAGGTACTAGGTTGAGCGTAAGGCTAATCACCTCACCTCAGAAAAAACAGCTGATTACGGAAACCAGATACAAGTTAAATAATACAAGAAAGGGAAAGCCAAGAATCCAACAAACTTCGTACCAACCAGACGAAACTGTTACAATGACGCATGAGAATGAAAGCCCAATGGAAATTCACATGCTGAAGGATACATTGGCCAACCCTAAGTTCACCAGGAGAATTGGTACATGGAACGTGCGAACCATGTATGCTACTGGCAAGACTGCACAGGTCATGAAGGAAATGAGGAGATACCACCTAGATATATTAGGGATTAGTGAATGTAGATGGACAGGGTCTGGAAAAATAAACCCACGCACCGGAGAAACCATTATTTACTTCGGAAGGTCAGACAACCACCACAGTAATGGAGTTGCAATTGCTATGACAAAGGAAACATCGAAATCATTATTTAAATGGGCACCTATCAGTGACAGAATTATAACAGCAAGATTCTGGTCAAAATACATCAAAACAACTTTAATCCAAGTATATGCGCCAACTAATGATGCAGTAGAAGAGGAAAAGGACACATTTTACGAACAATTTCAAACAGTAGTAGATAAAACACCAAGACATGACACAGTCCTGGTTATAGGTGATCTGAATGCAAAGATAGGGAAAAATCAGGAAGGAGAAAAAGGAACAGTAGGAAAGGATGGTATACCATGTGACCGGAATGATAATGGAGAAAAGTTTGTCTCTTTCTGTGGCCTTAACAACTTTGCCATCACGACAACAATGTTCCCACACAAAAACATCCACTTGTACACATGGACATCACCTAACAACGAGCATAAAAACCAAATTGACCATGTGGCCATAAATGGAAAATTCAAGGGATCCATCAACGACGTGAAAGTCATGAGAGGTGCAGACGTAGGAATTGACCACAACCTACTTGTAATCAAACTTAGGCTAAGCTGCATAAGGTGCAAGGAAAAGCTACATCATCAAAAAGGTACAAGTCATGCAAGTTGAAAATACCAAACATAAAAGAAAAATTCTCCTTAGAGAATTGATTCAGTGCCCTAGAAGACAACGCAGATGGAGACTTGGAAGATCAGTGGACACAATTTAAAAACATTTATAATGAAACCGCACAAACCATAATTGGTCCTAAGAAAAAATGCAGCAAAGAATGGATAAGCGCAAACAGTTGGAAACTGGTTGATGAAAGAACAAGCCTAAAAAATAAGATTAATGGAACAAGATCAGAACGCCTAAAAGAAAGATTAAGACAACAACATAGAGACAAAGATAAAGAGGTGAAAAAGAGCATGAAGAACAAGAAACAATGGTTTGAAGACATTGCTACTGAAGCAGAAATAGCAGCCAGTAAAGGAAACATGAAGGCCATCTACGACATCACAAAAACCTTGTGCAAAGACAAATCAACCCAAATAGAACACATCAAAGACAAAAGCGGAACACTTCTTACAAAAGAAAACGAAATAAAATCTAGATGGCAAGAACACTTTAATGAAGTACTGAACAGGCCTAAACCACCAGAACCTGCAGTCATAGCGTTAGAAGACATCAATCCACTTCCTATCAATGAAGAACCTCCAACATTAGATGAAATCAGGGCCGCAATAAAAGAACTAAAAACTGGGAAAGCACCAGGCAATGACAACATCACCAGTGAACTACTATGGGTTGACCTGGATACATCTGCTAAGGAAATTCACAAATTACTGAAAAAAGTATGGAGTGAGGAAAAGATCCCAAGCGACTAGAAAAAAGAGTTAATAGTCAAACTGTCCAAGAAAGGAGACCTCACTTGCTGTGGAAACTGGAGAGGCATTACACTGATACCAACAACGTCAAAAATCCTTGGTAAAATCATCATCAAGCGTATAACACAACAAGTGGACAAACACCTTAGGGAAGAACAGGCAGGATTCAGAGAAGGACGAGGCACAACGGAACAAATTTTCATACTCAGGAACATCATTGAGCAAACTGTAGAATGAAACTCCAACCTTTACATCTGTTTCATTGACTTTGAAAAAGCATTCGACAGTGTTCACCAAGACACACTATGGAAAATCATGAAACAATATGGCATCCCAGACAAGATAATCCAAATAGTAAAATGCATGTACAGCAACAACAAATGTGCTGTAATAACATCAAGTGGAACATCAGACTGGTTTAAAATCAGATCAGGAGTTAAGCAAGGTTGCAACATGTCCGGTTTCCTGTTTCTCACGGTTATCGACTGGGTCATGAGAAAATCAACTGCCACAAATAACACAGGAATAAGATGGAACTTTACCACCAAACTGGATGACCTAGATTATGCAGATGACATTGCATTAATCTCAAGCACAAAAGAACAGCTTCAGAGAAAATTCAGTGACGTAAGCAACATCGCCCACTCCACCGGCCTCAAAATTAATGCTTCAAAGACCAAGGTGATGAGATTCAATGCAAACAATGCTCAACCAATCACAAGCAACGACCAGAAAGTAATTGAAGATGTCAAAACCTTTACATACCTAGGAGCAATACTAACCAACACAGGAGGGACAAATGAAGATATCAGTAGACGACTCCGCCTCGCCCGATTAACATTCAAATATAAAAAAAAAAAAAACATTCAGCAAACTAGCTCCTATTTGGAACAACAGCCAGATCTCAAAAAGAACAAAATTCCGCCTGCTAGACTCAAATGTACTCTCAGTCCTCCTGTATGGCAGCGAAACATGAAAAATGACAAAAACCGAAGACGCAATGGTAGACACCTTCCTCCACAAATGTCTAAGAAGAATTTTAAAAATCTACTGGCCACAGAAAATATCAAATGAAGAAACAAGAGCAAGAGCCGGGGCAGAAAAGATCAGCACCACAATCAAAAGAAGAAGATGGAAATGGCTGGGTCACGTTTTAAGAATGGGAAACAATAGGTACCCAAAACTGGCACTCACCAGAGGGGAAAAGGAAAAGAGGAAGACCCAAAGAGACTTGGAGAAGGACCATTGAAAAAGAACGTAAGGAACTAGGTTACAACTCATGGACAGCGGCAACAAATGTAGCAACAGATAGAGGAAAATGGAGAGAACTTGTAAATGGCCCGATTCTCCTCACGGAGAGACGGAAATAAGTCAAGTAAGTCAAGTGTTTAAACTAGTTTTATAATTACTTGCTTATCCTAACATTACCCATGCATTGGCATGGGTGGACCCTCCCATATGATTATTCCTCATGAAAGGTCAAACGGACAGGTCAATGTTGATTGCCTATACATTTCTGCCTCTATATATGTTTTCACCATTAAACACTTCCACAAAAGTTGTTAAAGCATATTAATTATATCATGTTTTATATATTGCAAAAAAGGTATTTTTGGTTACAAATTTCTTAAGTTTACTAAATATAACAAGAGGCCCATGGGCCTTAATGCTCACCTGTGACCTTGACCTTTGAACCCATGAGCTTCATTCATATATTAAAATGATAAATAGGCCAATATTCTAATATATATCATGCCTATACAAAAAGTTTATAGTTTTAAAGATAAATATTCATTTCAGTACTTGTTTGTATCTGTGGCCTTGACCTTTGAACCCATGCTATTCATTCATATATCAAAATGGCCATTGTGCCATTACCTACAATATTCTAATATACATGCCTATACAAAAAGTTTATAGTTTTGCAGATAATTAACTATTTCAGTATTCATTTGCATCTGTGACCTTAAACTTTGAACCCATAACCTTCATTCATATATCAAAATGGTCGTTAGGCTCATACCTACAACATTCTAATATACATGCCTATACAAAATGTTTATAGTTTTCAAGATAATTAACCATTTAAGTTTTTAATTGCATCTGTGACCTTGACCTTTGAACCCATAACCTTCATTCATATATCAAAATGATCATTAGGATAATACCTACAATATTCTAAGATACATGCCTATACAAAATGATTATAGTTTTGCAGATAATTAATTATTTAGTATATTTGTAATCTGTGACCTTGACCTTTGAACCCATGACCTTGATCTTTTATCAAAATGATGGTCATGTCAATACCTACAATTAACTGAAAATCCTATGCCATTATCACCAGAAATGTTTAATAAATAGCATTTTTTATCAAAGGTAAAAAACCGGGGCATGACCTTGACCTTTCGAAGAACATCGCAAGACAAGATCAACAGTGAAAACTCTATACAATTATCTTCAGCCGTTATGAAGTTATGACAAAATATGTCTCATTTTAAAAATTACATAATTTTACGCAAAAAACGCGTAACCTATTTTTCATCCAATTTTCATAAAAAACAAAATTTTAATGTTACTAGGCTTCCTGAATCTAAATATCTAATCAAAATTTATCTGCACCTTTTGGTTTCAGAGAAGAAGATTTTTTTGTCTTTTGTCTATTTATAGTAACAGCAGCCATATTGTTGGGCATGGTCAAACCCTGAACACAATTTTGAAAGCCTGTTACCGAGGCATAATAATCATGAAGTTTCCTTAAATTTGGCTCAGTAGTTTTGGAGGAGAAGACTAAAATGTAAAGTTACACACGACGCACGACGGACGACGGATGGTGATAGATTGCAATAGCTCAACTGAGCCTTTTGGCTCAGGTGAGCTTAAAAGCCTATGTATTATTTATTGCATCAATAAAGATTAAACTATTTATTTATTAAAGGTCAAATTTTGGATTACATTCAACGAGGCGCTTGTTGTATCTTGGTTAGGATATGGACTTGGTATAACAGCTCCCGGCGTGGCGGAACCCGCGACTGGAGTTTATGAAGTCGCACACAATATCATCAGATCACATGTGAAAGCGTACCATCTCTACAATGACAACTTTCGATCTATCCAGCACGGTATCTCGTCAATTCAATATTAATCTCTTTCTAACTTTTATAACTCACTCTGGCAGAAGTCCATTTGTTTAACTTAAATTCAAGGCTGCAAGTTTCCTTTTCTCTTTCCAATTGTGATTGGAACATTGCCAGTTTCTTTGATTTGATAATTTCGGGAGTTTTTTTTACTATTTAGCTATTTGTCAAATAGCATCCGAAGCACCCGGCCTCACTTCCCTGGTAGAAGTTCACAAGTCTAACTTGTGAGTTCCAAAGTTTTTACTTTACTTCTGGATTGTGATTCGGACATGGATGAGTATGTTTGTTTTTTATCAAATCAATAACAGAAGCCCAATATACAATAAATGAATGTAATAGAATTTTTTTTTACAAAATATAACGAACGTAAACCCTACATATTGTTTTGAAAAGTGCTTGTTGCGATTGTTTTACGCATCAAAAGGTTAATGATCTGTGATCATTATTCGACCGTGAAAAAAATTATCTTTGTCGTAGACTTGTAATAGTTAACTCGAACTGAATAGTTTGTGGTATTATCTGCACCGTTGCTGCGAGTCTACTTTTCACTCTAAAAGAAGCAACGAGTGTGCATTGGTATAAAAAGATAAGAAATAATGGCACACACACACACACACACACACACACACACACACACACTCCTGTGTCAATTAATCCTTGAGATTATTAACATAAATATCTGAAAAATTGTTGATATGATGTAAAACAAATAGCCAACTAACCTCTGCTAATGATTTAGTTTACTTAGAAACTTAAAAAAATATTTTAGTCAAAAATGCGTACATGTTTACTATTTCAGGCAAAGTTGGTATAGCGCTAGACTGTGATTGGAAAGAACCATTAACGCATGGAACTCTAGATAGATTAGCAGCAGAAAGAGCAATAGAGTTCAAGTTAGCGTGGTTCGCTGATCCTATATTTCTTTATGGGGACTATCCCGCTGTAATGAAAAGTTTCATTGCGAGAAAAAGCGAAAAACAAGGGTATCCCAAATCGAGACTCCCGGAATTTACGGAAGAAGAAAAGAGGCAGAACAAAGGTATCGTTTGTTCTAAATATAGGCAAACAAAACAGACGTGTACGATTGACTTTTCATGAGGAATATTCATATACGATGACCTACCAAAAACATGGTATTCCTAGGATCTGCTGTAACAGCAATGCATGTCCCTTTACATAAATGCATACGTTTGAAATAAATATTTTAAGGTCAAACGGGCAGTTTACTTCTGTTTGCCTATACATCTTTTCGTTAACATTTGTATATAAGTCTAACTTGGACGAATGGAAATTATGGAAGGAATGTTTTATGGTTTAAAATATCATCACTAAACGTATGCCTTTTTCGCCTCAAATGTGAATTTTAAAAAGTCCAAGTCATTAGATACCTTATGTATTCCCTCATTTAGCTCGGTTTTGGGGACACTTTTATTGTAATACTTGGTCTTGAAGCGTTTCAACTTGTTTTACGAATGTGTTCAGAAAACCAAGACTTGCATACTTGTTTTTATTTTATGCTAATCCTACTGCTCAACTTGCAATGCTAGTGGCGTTTAGTCACTTCATATGAAACTCACTTAAATGTCTTGAAGATTTCATGATAACTAGATGAACTCTGAATAAATTTTAGGTTTTTTTTAACTTTTTAAAAATCCCCCAAAACTAAGTAACTATACTCCTTTGTGCAAAGTATTTCCTGGATATATTTCCGTCCTTTGACTGACCAGTATAATATGTAATTATGCTAAATAAAACATTTTAACCATCTTATTAATTATTATTGGACAATAAAACGAACAAAATACTCTAATATCTTCTTCACTCTAAAAATTTTGTAGGATCAGCAGATTTCTTCGGTTTGAACCACTACACCACAAATATTATTGGTCACATGAATCGAGATAAGGACAAACCTAATTATGATGCTGACCAAGACACTGTGTTATCCTACGATCCATGTTTCAACAAGTTAGTATGGAATGTTATTTAGCCATATTATGGGGTGTTAATCAAAAACAAATATACTAATCCATGTCCGAATCACAACCCAAAAGCAAAATAAAAACTTTGGAACTTACAAGTCAGGTTAGACACGTGGACTTCCATCAGGGAAGTGAGGCCGGATGCTGCGGAAGGGTAAGCACCTCCTGTTTAGCTAGCTACACCCGTCACATATGTAACCAAAATTGTGTGAAAGGAACATGGAACTATGGGACGTCAAATATATCCAGTGCAATCCTGAACACAGAGACATCAAACTTGTCAACAATACTGTGATGGCAGCCATAAAACTTTCTGAGGGCCTTGATAAGCCTGAGCTTGCAATATCCCTGAGTCAACAATTAATTTGCAAACTGTCATTTTGCCATGCACAGAGAACTGCGTAGTTTCAATTTTTACGAACAGGGAAGGTACTTCCCTGGAAGTATTGGCATAGGGCTCAGAGCGATTCATCGAACAACTACTCTGACTTTTATCCGTTCGAGAAATTAAATAGTTCGTTAGATGCTTTAATGTCAAGATGTAATTAAAGTGAATTGTGTTGACTGCAAGGAGTATTTTAGTATCCAAGAAGTAAGAGAGGTCCTCGTTGGTAAAGGCCGATGTTAGTTGTTATTTTTGTATAATTTGCAAGTGTGTATCAGTGCGGCGCAATAATATTTTGTGTTTGGGATATCCCGACCTGGTTCATTAATATTCATTACGTGATACGTCACGAGGATTTTCCCGCTTTCGTTGGGTATTAAAATTCCTTCCCGTCAGTTTGCCGGTAGCGAATGCATGACTAAAAAGTAGAAATCAAAGATTATTCCCAAAAAAGTGATACGAAACTGAAAAAAGAAGTGTATTTACAAGTTTATTGGCTATGTTGATAAATCGTTTGTGACTCGTGTAGGCTATATCGATACCGTAGTTCGTATGCAAATTAGCCATGTGTTAAGGGGCATGTCTGCGTTTGACGCGTAGCGACTGACCTTTTTGGTCCAGTACACCCTTGTCCCTTTTAAAATGATCATGACACCCTGTCCTTTTTAGTTATCAGTTAAATATCAAAACGACATGCTTTATTCTCGAATCTTTATTTTAAATTTTGTTCGAACCTGAGGACAGGTTCTACTTGAGCGGTGAGGAAATTGTGACAGTGGACTTTTTAGTAATTTTAAACTTTTCAATATTTATCAACTTTTTCGTTAGTTTTACTATATTATAGACATTTTAATTCCAACTAGATGAACATTCTTTTACATTAGTTTTCTATATAATATTTACTTTAGAATTAACTTATTCTTAATCCGTCATTACTCTCTTTTGAGATATTATTCTTGTTGTGACATTCAATTAGCACCTTAATATGATGTAATCCTTATTTCGTTAATTCTTATTTACCATGTTTGTTTGTTCACGTGTTACATGACTTACAAGTCTTTATATTATGTAATAAGGGTCTACCCAGTTTTTCTATTGTTAGCCAATCAAATTGCTTTAAATTAATCTTTTCTGGGTAGACGGATTAAGGTTTCAATTTAGAGAAATCCCGAGTGTTAGGGACTTCTCGGATAGCCGGAGTACCGAGCGGTTGTATCGGAATTTACCGATCAATCAGTTTTCATATTATATATCTTTTAGCGGAAACCGCATAACTGTTTTATTTAGTGAATATTGTTATTGGACATTTAATTACATCGTTGATTTGGTTTTGTTTAGCGGATTGCCGCCATATTGTTAAAATATATTTAATATTTTAACTCAAAAAAAAACAGAATACAGTCAAAGTTCAAACTTTACAGACTAGTTATAGTTTTTCATTAAGTTTATAAAGTGACAACGGGGTCCCGACTCTACCCAGAGCTACAGAGACGAAATTCCCCCTCGGGACTCGTTGTCATACACACTCCACTTCTCACGTGCCATATGTCTCCGAAGACAGATAGTTTCATGATCAATGTTCATTTAAATACTATTTCCAGTTGTTTAGTTTGAATCAACAAAACAAATCGACAAGAAAGAACAACTTGAAATCAAAATCTAAACAAAAGAACTGAAAAAAACGATGTTTTAAAACATTCAGATAAAATTTATTTAGAAATTTGCCTTGTAAATCCTTATTAGCAGATCGTTTTTACAGTGGATATCCGATTAAAGTTGTCAGTAGTTTAATCCATGGTTTTATACAACCCTTACTTTCTTTTCATTAAGCCATATTACTTTATTTTACATAAAATGAACAAATATGATGTGAACTCTGGACATGCAGAAAAACTGAAACGTTATGCTTTCTTAAGTTCCTCCGATTTTTAGAGCACTGTTGGTGTAGTAGAACAGTAACTAAGGGCGGGGAAAATAGGGTACCGATTTTGTGAACTCAACCCCTCTTACAGTTTTCAACCAAAAACCTTGAAACTTCACAGAATGTTTCTATATATATTGAGGATGTGCACCCGACTTTATGGAAATATTTCAAGATTTTTTCCCCATTTTTCCAGACTTTGAAACTTAGTTACTTTTTAGCCAGTATTTGAATGGGGGTACCTACTTAGTGAACTCACTCCTCTTACAGTTTTCAACCAAAAGCCTTGAAACTTCACAGAATGTTTATATATATATATATTGAAGATGTGCACCTGACTTTATGGACATATTTCAAGATTTTTCCACATTTTTCCAGACTTTGAAACTTAGTTACTTTTTAGCAAGTATTTGAATGGGGGTATCTACTTTGTGAACTCACTCCTCTTACAGTTTTCAACCAAAAACCTTGAAACTTCACAGAATGTTTAAATATATATATATTAAAGATGTGCACCTGAATTTATGGAAATATTTCAAGATTTTTTCCCCATTTTTCAAGACTTTGAGACTTAGTCACTTTTTAACAAGTTTTTGAATGGGGGTACCTACTTTGTGAACTCACTTCTCTTACAGTTTCAACCAAAAGCCTTGAAACTTCACAGAATGTTTCTCTATATATTGAGGATGTGTACCTGACTTTATGAAAATATTTCAAGATTTTTCCCCATTTTTCCAGACTTTGAAACTTAGTTACTATGTACTGTATATATCAAAAGATTATCAAAGATGTGCACCTAACTTAATGGCAACCCAAACCATCGAGTCTTTGACCCATTTTATTTGATGAATGTAAGATAAAATACACTTTGAATAAAGTACACCAATTGATTTATATTCCCTTTTCATAATTAATTTTTCTTTAAGTATTTTTTTTAATTTTTGGAACAACCAAAAAATATAAAATATTATCATTTGAAATGGTAAAAATAACATGTAAAATGTTAGAATCAATTTTGCAAGTTTATTTTACATTTTAAACATAACCCCTTCCCCCTATTGGGATATTAGAAAATAAACAGTCCCTTTCCATGTGTAAAATTGCCTTTTTAGGTCACCCGAGCAACCTCCTGAAGGTGACCTATAGTGGAAGTTCTTTATCTGTTGTGCTGCCTGCATCATAAACATTTTCAACTTCTCCACAACCAGTTAACCATTGATTGTGAAAGTGGATATGGATATTCCTTGGGCAGAGTCCTTTTAAGCTTGTGAAAATTGGTTGACCTTGACCTATATTCAAGGTCACAGTGACCTAAAGTATCAAAACCTTAAAGATCTTCTTGTCATGAACCAAAAAGGATATAAGCATGAACCAAAGGAGATATGAGCTTGAAACTTCATATATTGCATCAGGACAAAAAGGTCTTCCAAGTTTGTAAAGGTGGTTGACCTTGACCTACATTTAAGGTCACAGTGACCTAAAATAACAAGACCTTTAAACATCTTGTCATCAACCAAAAGGACTATGATCTTGAAACTTTATATATAGCATTAGGACAAAAAAGACCACCAAGTTTGCAAAATTGGTTGACCGTGACCTACATTTAAGGTCACATTCACCTAAAGAAGTAAAAAGTAAAAAGGTCTAGGAGCTTGAAACTCCATATAAATGTATAAAACATCGGGAGATAAAGCTTTTACTAAGTTTGCAAAGCTGGTTGACCTTGACCTATATTCAAGGTCATAGTAACTTAGTTGAATAACCTTGAAACATCTTATTGCCATGCATTGAAAGGCCTAGGCACTTTAGACTTCATATATGATTCCAGAACAAGAACCTCTAGTAGGTTGCAAAGCTGATTGATGTTGACCTACTTTCAAGGTCATAGTGACCTAAAGTAGTAAGAACTTAATGTAAGAACTTAATGTCTTCATTTCATGAACCCAAAGGCCTATGATCGGGAAACAAAAAAGGTCTACCTAGTATTGGAAGCTAGTTTATCTTGACCTATATTCAAGGTCATGGTGACCTTAAGTAAAAGTTAAACTAAAACACTTTGTCACGACCAGAAATGACTAGAATGGTCAAACTGCATATAAAGAATCAGGACATAAAGCTTTACTAAATTTGCAAATCTGGTAGACCTTGACCTACTTTCAAGGTCACAGTGACCAAAAATAAAGACTTGAAACATTTTTTGTTATGAAGTAAAAGGCTTTGTCGCTTGAAACTTCACATACAGCTTAAAACTTCTCATGTAGCATCAGAACATGAAGCTTTTCCAAATTTTTGAAGTGAATTACCTAGACCTACATTGAAGGTCATAGTGACCTAAAGAAATGAAACCTGAAAACATCTTCTTGTCAACAACCAAAAGGCCTTGGAGCTTGAAACTTCATCAGAACAAAAAGTTCTACCAATTATTGGAAACTGGTTGACCTTGACCTATATTCAAGGTTGTAGTGACCTTAAGTAGTATGCAAAACTTTAAAACGCGTCTTTTTTCATTTAATAAATAAAAACCATTAAGGCTTGTAATTTGATATATAGTATCAGGATATGAAGTTCTACTTTGTTTGCGAAGTTAATTGACCTTGAGCTACCTTCAAGATCTACTAAGCTGGTTGACCTTAATCTCAGGTGACCATTGTTGCAACAGCAGTCTACCTTTTTGAAATCCCGGCTGGAACACTGGTCTGACTCAACAGTGACAGTTCATATCATCTTATTAACTTTAATGCCTTTATAATCTATATTCACATGTTTAAAATATTTAAAAGTTTTGTTGTTTTTTTTTGGTCCTTGGGAAGCATTTGGAGAAGAAATTAGAACAACATCTGGGACTGATGTTAAAATTTAATTGCCTTTCTTTGACTGAATACTTTGAAATTACAAACAATGCAGTTCCCTGTTCGGTCAGCACCATCAGTGCTTTGATTGATTTATTGTAGCTACAACTTGATGAATAGTTAGATTTCGATTATTTATCTTCAATGACACCACTGATTTGCTGGGTGTTGGTCAAACTCTGATATCTATTTTGCTCGGTACAGGTCAGACTCAGGTTTCTGATTTGTTCGTGCATGCCAGATTCAGGTTTTTGATTGGTTCGACTCAGATCAGATTCTGGTTTCTGATTGGTTCGACTTAGATCAGATTCTGGTTTCTGATTGGTTTGGCTCAGATCAGATTCTGGTTTCTGATTGGTTCGATTCAGATCAGATTCTGGTTTCTGATTGGTTCGACTTAGTTTATATTCTGGTTTCTGATAAGTTTGGCTCAGATCAGATTCTGGTTTCTGATTGGTTCGATTCAGATCAGATTCTGGTTTCTGATTGGTTCGACTTAGTTTATATTCTGGTTTCTGATAAGTTTGGCTCAGATCAGATTCTGGTTTCTGATTGGTTCGACTCAGATCAGATTCTGGTTTTTGATTAGTTTGGCTCGGATCAGATTCTGGTTTGTTTCTGATTGGCTTCGCTCATGTCAGTTTCTGGTGTTTTCTTTGCCAGGTACTCTTCAAAAGAGTCAAAGAAGTTATGTAATCAAGATATAATGAGAGTTTGTTTTATCATTTTTCACGTATGTTTATGTACTTGTGTCACGGTCAGTTTTCTAACTAATATAAAATCGAATTATCATAATCGATCTTAGTCGAAACAAAGACACACATAAAACAAATCAGAAATGATAGCTCTTTTGTTTATTGCAATGTTTTATTGTTAAAAACAAAGTTAAGAATGTCAATGACCTGTGTACAAGCTGTAGAAGTAAAACATGTTGTAGAGACAACTTCTAAATACAGATTGCATGATTCGCTTTACCAGTGTCTTAGATGCCATTTTCCCATATCTTAACCGAACCCAACATCTATCTTAAGAGTACCCATAGTTTATGTAATGTCATGTAACTATTTTATGAAGTACAGTCAAACCTGTCTATAAAGACCACCCAAGGGAACCAGTAAAAGTGACCTTTATGGGCAGGTGACCTTTATATACAGGTTCAAGTAATATGAGGAAAGAACAATTGGGACAATATAATTCTACTAGCCTTCAAGAACAGGTGATCCTTATATAGAGGTGTTCTTCAAGGCAGGTTGGATTGTGTGTGGTTGTAGCAAATAAAACAGATAATCTGGCGGTCTATCCATTCCGTGTTCTAACTAATACACGTACTTAAAGCTTTTTGTGCAATATAAATTTTAAAACACATATAATGGATAATAAAACGTTCATGCATCAAAATTACAACTGCATACAAACTAAATATGTTGTTCAGGGGAAATGGAAGACAGTCAAAGCAGAGGAGCCTCTGCTGACTGGCTATGTTGCGTCTGGGTAAAATTCACTTAGGGGAGCCAGGCAGGCTACTTATCATTATATTACCAGACTGATTCGAAATGTCCATCTTGTTGGTCAATATGACATTTTATATACTTAAGTGAATCAATAAATTAGTTTTGATTGTATGCATTTAAGAAGTTTTAAACAGAAGTCTGTATCTGAACCAAATGATTTTGTTTGTGACAGGTCCGCGTCTGATTGGTTGAGATCAAACCCGAAGGGGATGCGTAAAATGTTGAATTGGATCAAGAACAGATACGGAAGTCCAGTAATTTATATAACAGAAAACGGTGTATCAGACGACGGTCAAATGAATGACGTTTCCCGCCAAAGATACCTTACTGGATACATCAATGAAATGCTAAAAGGTGAGAGATCGTCCATAATAATACTTCATTTTTCAATCTCTAATTTTAACGAAGTTGTTTTCAGATTTTTACCTTGCCCGGTGGAATTCAAAACTGCATTTGAAAACAATCTTCCATTGTACAAGTTTATAAACAAAATAAATCAATTAAACGCATAATTCGGCTTTAATATAAAAAAGGCAAACGACATTGACCTGTCCGCTTGTTAAAGTCTGTCCCGAGCCATTAGGCCCATCAGGCCGGAGCTTATCCCGGTTTCGGTGGCGTTAAGCGACTGAGAGTACAAGACTCTCCCCTGAATGGGACGCCGGTCCATCGCAGGGTTAACCCCCAGCATTTTGCTGGTACTCATTTATTTTTCAGCTGAGTGAACTGGAACAACGTGAAATTAAGTGTCTTGCTCAAGGACACAACACATCGCCCGGTCCAGGGATCGAACCCACGACCTTCGAATCATGAGTCCAACGCCTTAACCACTAGGCCACGCGCTTCCACAACTGTCCGCTTGACCTTTAATTTAAAGATTCATCATGGACGAGTTAATTTAAGTAATAGGGATCACACGAGTATAATTTGACTATATGGTGTAAAACGGGCAATGTATATATGATATTAACTGTGTATACAAACACTACCTATGTATTGGGTGGATCCTTCTATATGAATATTCCTAACGAAAGGTCAATCGGACAGGTCAATGTTGTATATATTCATAACTATACAAAAGTATTATGGAAAATGCGGCGGATGTAGCTAGCTCAACAGTAGGTGCTTATGCTTCCGGAGCAACCAGCCTCACTTCCCCCTGGTGGAAGTTCATGTGTTTCACCTAATTTGTCAGTTTCAAAGTTTTTACTTTTTCTGGATTGTGATTCAGACATGAAAAATAGGTCTTTTTTAATTAAATACTATGAAATGTTTTATCTTGTTCATTACCCGAGTTTAGTCGTATAGGTAAACAACTTTGACCTGTCCGTTTGACCTTTAATTGAAATATTTATCATGTACGACTGCATTTATGTATAGGAATCACACGTCTGTATATTGCATACACAATGAGAACACTTATTACCTATCTTGTGTAGACAGTATTAACTGCGAATCCTACTACTACCTACGTATAGGGTAGACTCTTCTTTATGAATATTCCTTATATACAGGTCAATGTTGTTTGCCTATGGCTAAAAGCCTTGATTAGGTCAACAGAGCTACAGAAATTTAACAAGTGCTTACAGTGGAAGTAATGTCCTGGGTGACGTCAGTCTTGTGCGATATGCACAAATAGGTCCGTCATCCGTTTGGCTATTCAACATGGTGACTACTGTTTACTCTGTCTGAATCACATATGCACATGACGATTTTCTACCACTGTGGTAGCTCAGTTGGTAGAGTGCTCACTCTCTTCAAACCCCGACCGAGTCTAACTCAAGACTTGAAAGTGGGCAGAGACTGTTCTCTCGCCAAGCACTTGGCATTACGAAATGAAGTCACGGTTCTTTCGGATAGGTACTTATAATAAACGAGGTCCCGTGTCACGGTAGGAGTTTACACGATAGATAAAGAACTCCGATGTATAATACCATGCATCAGCGCAACGCAAAGACAAACTTTCTGCACCTTTGTCTATATCTGGCGACGTCTCGGTAAAAATATAAGTGAAATATGCTTTACTGGGACATTTAACACCATTGCTCAACTCCACTCACGCCGATTTTCTGTTATGTCTTCTCTCTGTTTTTTAAGTTTACAAATGTTTTGGCGACATTACTGATATAATTATGTTCATACATTTATGGTGGTGTATTGAGACAGTTTGCTGTTTTTAATTTCAGCTATTAAACTTGACAACGTGGATGTACGAGGTTATATGGCATGGTCACTGATGGATAACTTCGAATGGACCAATGGATTTACACAAAGATTCGGCTTATATCATGTTGACTTTAATAAACGGACAAGACCGCGGACTCCGAAAGCTTCTGTCGGAACATATTCAAAAATAATTCAAGATAACGGATTCATTTGATGTGACGCGCTTTGATATACTTTCATTATAGTACAGACTCGTCGAAAGTTTAAAACTAGGCTAACGAATTAGTGCTGATTCGATGGCTTATCACGACGCCTATTAGCTAGTAGGAAGCTCAAAAGCTTATCGACAGCTCCTATATCTATCTATCGGCAGGTTTTCGGCCAAAAACTATCAATATCTTGACCACTTGACAGCTGAGGTTCGATTCATTATACCCCTAAAATTAGTTTGCGGGGGGTATATAGGAATCACCATGTCTGTTTTTCCGTCTGTCCTTGTAAAATCGTGTCCGGGCCATATCTTATCAATGCTTTGGACAACTCTCATGGAACTTTACATGAATAATCTCCATGGCCCAATGGTGTGTCAAGACCTTGAACCAAGGTCATATTGGAAAGGCCAGGGTCGCAGGAAAATTTAAATGTTGGAGACGGGGGCTATATGGCTCTCAAGAGACAGTTCTAGTTTTCTTTAAGTTATATAGTGTTAAACTTTCGTCAGGTCTGTACTGTACCTTACAAAATGAGGGGTTAGAAGTAATTTTATGAATATAACAGTACATTAACTTCAAAATCTTATAAATCAGCATGTTTTAATTGTCTTTTTAAACATAATATGTTTTGTTCTTTATGCGTTTCTGAATTTAACATTTAAACAGCTGATTTATGATTAAGGAAAACATTTTATATACGAATGCTACTCTATGTATTACAGTGTATATTAATATATTAATAACTAATCCTTATATATAAATGTTATATATTGCGGGATGGAATAAAGTAAAGGCATTCTTAAAATACGAAATTAGCATTTAGACTGTATTGCGTATTATGCTTATGGTCAATTTTCATCATTATAAGCGCTGTATTACAATGAAATGTTCATTTTCGGAAGCAGTGCAAATTTTGAAAGGAGATTTTCGCCTTCTGATATAGACGGCACATGGTCATTTCTTCCGAAACACTTGTTCTTATATATGTCAATTTTTTTTAAAATATATATACGTGTGTTCGTCGTTTAGTCAATTGTTAATGTATGTTTTGAGAATCATTTCTGATTTCTGATTTGCAGGCCCCTGTGGTGATATTAAGAGTTTTAGTACATTTCCCAAATGTTACAGATAAGTATCACAAACCGCAGACCGATATCGACTCCTCCAATAGAGGCCTACGACAAGTAAAATCCATTGTTCACTTGCAATTGACGTATTGCCGGCCACGCCTACAATATTCCGACATTGGTCGCCATCACGGTATCAAAGCAGCGTCACGACAACTAATGACGTTCTAGTGTCAGTGACGTAATTAATCGGCACAATTCAGGCCGAGTTTTCATTTTTTGCGTGTAATTCAAGCATGTCGACTCTTTGTCAGAACACAGTGGGCGTGATCGGCGATCCGTCAATTCATACTGTAAACGTAAATTTGTCCCCACATAAAAAGTTACACATATACGAAAGCCTATTACGCTTATGAATACAAAAAAGCGTAATAACGTGAATTGAAAGGCCTTTAAATGCGAACTAAAATGCGTTATAACACGAAAAAATGCGTTATAATATAATGCGAACTGAACGTCTTTCATTTCGTTTTATAATGTCTTCCATTTCGCGTTATAACGCTTTTCATTTCGCGTTATAGCGCCTTTATTTCGCGTTATTACGGCTTTTAACTTTTTTATTCATGAGCCTAATGGGCTTTCGTACAGAAACATGTAACTATAAATAATGAAGTCCACAAGTTTATAAAACTAATAGAAGTGTCATTACTCTGTTTGTAACTTCTTCTTCCTTTTACTGGCCGACTTCGTCTTATCGAAGATTTTGCCACTTAATGTGCATGGTCAACAATAGTAGTACAAAAAAAATAGGTTAAAAACAGGATAAAAACAACAGGTGGTGCTGACCTTATTTGAGGTGGTTGTGCACTCGAGCGCGGGATGACTCGAGTGATCCTGCAGCTAGTTTAATTTGTCAGGTGGCAGTCTGTTCCGTTCACGTGCTGTCCGGACAAAGAAAAAGCTTTTTCGGTGTTGTGTGCTGGCATAGGGAATGTCTAGTGTGTGTTGGTGGACATGTCTAGACATCCTTGCCATTGGTTTTGTGTAGCTGTTTTGGGTCTATGGTGAAATGGCCATGCAAGAACTTACTTAATCCTTTGACGGAAGGAATACTCTGTGGCGTACGTGCGTGTCTGTCTGTGTGCATGGGCGCGGGTGTGTTTCCGTGTGTGTCACAGGTGTGTGTGTGTGTGTGTGTGTGTGTGTGTGTAAGGAAGTATCATGTAACTGTTCTATTGAAAGCTATACTAGACCGCTAAAGTATTTTTAACTTTAAGAAATCAATGTTTAAACATTTTAACTTTTATCTATTAAATACATTTTGTTAAATAAAATCCTTGATTCAAAAAAGAATTTTATTAAGTGCCATGAGTCAATACAATTTAAAATTGGATTTACTTAAACTATCGACATTAATATTTTACTTTGAAAATTAATATTGATTTGATAAAAGTTAGAAACTTCACACAGTTTCACAGTTAATTGACAAAATATTAATTTATTTCAATTAAGCTTATCAAATTAAATTCATAATAAATTGATAAAAATTACTACTTGACACATTTGATTTTCCTTGACAGTTTAATTGACGATTGGGTGTAGTGTCCAATAATTATTTACAGAGTAAACGAATTAATGACCATTAAAGGATATTTTCGAAAATGAAAATGTATTAAGGTATAAAAAACTGATATTTGAACAAAAATTACATTTATATGAAATTTAAAATACTTTTCAACTAAAGCTCTACTAAAATATTTCAATTAATAAACTTTTTTTCTATTTTGAATGGTTAGTACATGTGTTTCTATCTAAAGGAAGGAACGGAGTGGATGGTGTTTCACCTCTCGGTCAAGATATACAAGTGTAGCCATTCGGTTGGTTGGTTGAATGTTGCTTAGCGTCGCATTAGCAATTTTTCATCTATTCGCGACGAGAACTATTTTATTAATCTCTATGCATTAATCTATGAATAATTTCGTATATGCATGTGAAGTTCGATTGTGTAGTATGGTCTGCCTTGTACTAGCGCGCACTCGGGGAGAATTTAAGGTACTAGCTCACCGAGTCAGTACGCAGCAGACAAGCGTGCCACTCCCCCAGTCCATTATACTGATACCAGGTGAACCAGTAAAGGCCAACGACAAGGAAAATCCACTTTCCCCACATGTGGTCTGAGCGGGACTCAACTCACAGCAGTGAGAGACCCTAGATTTGTAGACTGACGTCTTATCCATTAGGCCACTTTGTGAAGCCATTCGGGGTGCCCAGAGAAAACCACCTATCTTCAGGAAGCGAACCGACAAAGTTTCTGATCCCAAGATAAGACATAGTGGGGTTTGATCCAAGGCGGTGAGAGGTGATGTGATCTGTATGCGCGTGTTTAAGAATAAAATATAAGTATGTAATAGGTATGGTAAGGAGCATTATACATGAGTCATAATATCATTAAAATGGTTTTATTGACTACATGCATGGAAAGTTCTTATAACTTCAGCTTGTATTACCAATGACATACAGAACATAAAAAGATATATGTCATAACTATATTTATAGTTTTAAATTAATCAGTTTAACAAATGCAGTGTCGTTGAGAGTTTTTAAAATTGAATAGTGGTGTTTTACACACAAGTCAAGATTCTGTAACACACACACACACACACACCACCACACACACACACACACACATATATATATATATATATATATATCGATGACAGAAGTCAGTTCTGGGATGATGGAGAAAACCGGAGTTTCCGGTGAAACTGACGAACTATCTCACACTATCTGTCGAACCCTAGACGTCAAAAGGCACTGTGGCCCATAATCCGTCGCTTTAGACCACTCGGTCACTGAAGCCCTAACAAATGTCATCAAAATAAAACCCATAATTCCAGCTTTATTGGATGCTTAATAAAGGCATTAACAACGAATAAATGAATAAAGCACGTGGTTTTTTCAAGTTCGATTTAATTTCCGAAATAAACTCAACTGTCAAAATCGAGCATCGACATATATACATGTTCTCATAGTCTTAACTGGTTTAATGTTCTAATGTAGAACAGTCAAATTGCGCAAACCATTCATCAAACTATAATTATCTGAAATACTATTGCGTCAATAATATTTACTATAATGAATGCTTAGCTAAAAGCCCTAATTGTTGTTTTTGCAACTAGTCACAGATCCCGTTTTGAGTACAGTTTGGATCTTTACATAGTATGCTACGGATTCCCTTTAATACCACAGGAGTGTATATTGCGAAATCGAGCACACGACTTCTTTGAAAACCGAGCTCTCGATTTCAAAGTTGTATGCTCGGTTTAACAGACACACGTTTAAATTCAAAGCCATATGCCGTGTGTTCAATTTCAAAGTCATGCGCTTGATTTCCGCCGTGTGTTCGATTTCTATGTCATATGCCGTGTGTTCAATTTTAAAGTCATGCGCTTGATTTCCGCATTTCAAAGTCATGCGCCCAATTTTCGCATTTCAAAGTCATGCGCTCGATTTCTGCATTTCAAAGTTATACGCTCGATTTCCGCAGTTCAAAGTCATGCGCTTGATTTCCGCATTTCAAAGTCATGCGCTTGATTTTTGCATTTCAAAGTAATGCGCTCGATTTCCGCATTTTAAAGTCATGTGCTTGATTTCCGCATTTCAAAGTCAAGCGCTTGATTTCGGCATTTCAAAGTCATGCGCTCGATTTCCGCATTTCAAAGTCATGCGCTCGATTTTCGCATTTCAAAGTCATGAACTCGATTTAAAAAAAATATTATTCTGTGATACAAAGGGAGCTTCGCCGAATGCACAGCGCAAACGGCACAAAAATGTTAGTACATTATACAAGTGAAACGTATGATCAGGGGTATAAAGAATTGTAAATTCTCAACCTACGGAAGCCTATAATCTAAAACACGCATTCAAGTGATGCCATGACCGGTACCCAATGGTGGTGCGATGCTTTAAAAGTAACACATATTAGATACATTGTATGCAGAGATACAACAGTCATACAAATTATCGCATACTATAAAACAATACTACACATACACCTGTCATGTGACAGTTTGAATTTTTATGAAACAATGTATTTAAAAGTGGTAACTGCCATGTGCTACTTTTGAATGAATTCTTTCATAAATAAATAAAATATTAAATTATTAATTAAATTTGAAGTAATATTAAATAATTATCAATTTTTGTAATATAACCTTGCATATACAAGTTCATATGAACAAAATTTTTACAGTTTAAATTCAGAAGCTACCCTCCCCCCTACCCCCGTTGAACATAGTTTTTTTTATTTTTGTTTCGATTGCTAAGTTACTGAACCAGGAATAGAATGAAGTCTTTATATGCACCATACCAATCCATCGACTAATTCCATGCTTCTTTAGCCAAATGTTTTCCGGACCCCATCGCTTCTTGGATCCGAATTTCTTCTAATCCGATAATTATAGATTTAGGAACTGAATGAATTTTATTGAATTCTTGTTGACGTTTACAAAAATCCTTTACCTTTTTCTGCAGAGAATCAGCATTTGAAACATACGAACCACTTCTATATTCCGTGTTTTCTCTAAACATTTTGTTATTCAGTTCGTTACCTAAACTAGGATATTCCTTAAAATATTCCGTTTCCAACAACCTTATAAATGTTTTAAGTTGTCTGTCTGAAAATACGCACGTTGTTTTGTTACTTGAGGAGGTTTCACTGGGAGCCATGTTCCCGGTGTTCGTTTCCGGTTGTTCTCGACATTTTTCTGTTTCTCTCTCGTATGTTGCAATAAGGTCTTGCATATCGCTGCATTTTTCACAATCAGTAATTTTGGAATTTTCATACGAATCTGTTGTGTTGGATTTCCTTGGTCCAGTATTTTTGTTAAAATATTCCGGACAAGTTTTTGGGCGTCTTTTTCGTTTCCCTTCCATCTTTTCGCTCCAAGAGTCTTCAGTGACACCGAAGAGTTTTGCAGATCGTGTTCTGAACATTCGAAAAGTGTTCAAATGCTTTTTCTGATTCAGTTCTTGTTCTTTCTGAACTAGCTTTCTATAACTTTGTAATCTTAGTTCTTCGGTTCTGTTTTGTTTTTGTGCTTTTCCCTCGCTATCACTAGTACTATAATAAACTACCTTCCTACTTCTAACTGGATTGGTACCTTCGTCCTCGAATGAAACGGCCAGAGAATTTTCGGAAGAACTCAAATCAGCAAAACGTTTCTTAATCCGACTGTCCGAGCTTCCCCATGTACTTGAATTTGTATTCTTGGTATCCGAGGACATTAACGCCATATTTTTCCACTTTTCTTTTTTATTTCCGTATGGCAATTTTAAGTTATTAAATTCCAATTCCAGTTTTTATTTTCGTATTCCAATTTGAATTCTAAATTTTGTTCCAACTAAACTCTAAAATCCAGCTATTTTGATTTGAAATTAAACAAATGTAATTGCATTGTCATATCATAAATAATTTGAAATCATCGATTCTAGCGTGAATATACATACATTTTTGTCAGACGCAGGAATCCGTTCAAATGACCATGCAAAAATAACCTATGTTAACCAATACTGGTTATTAAAGTCTTTGGGAGTTAAGGTAGGAATACAAGAAGCTTATTGTCAGCTATATATCCTCCAGAAAGTAGTCCAAAAAATCACAGCATAAAAACTATGACAAGCGGGATTAAAATAAAGCCGAAGTACTCTTAAAAACAAACATATACATATCCTTCTGTCCTGAGAATTAAAGCCTGATCGTTAAATAAAATCCAAAGTTTCCGTGAAATAACACAAATTGCTAACTTATGTCTGACAAACACTGCATAGGAAGGATAAATATTAATTGATATAATGGATAAAAGGTGTAAATAGTTGTTTGTGTTTCGTGTTGAATGCTGGTTGACTTTGTTTGTGTACGTGTGCCTTAATACATTGAAATCTTAAATCCGCTATTTTAACAACATGTATCGCTTTACAAATAATTTTCTTTATATTCCTAAGGTAAGGGAAAATTGTTATTATATGAAACGAGTATTTTCTGGATAACTAAACCCATTTCTTTTGTGTTTTGCACTTAGATAACCTTTAGGTTCAAATATATCAAAATGTGTTAAATGTATTATAGTATTATATCGATTTTTGAATTAAAATTTAATTATTTCTAAAATTAACATTTTGAATGTATTATTAGGATTTTGGGGTTTTTATCCTCCATTGTCCCTCTTCCTTTGATAACATAAGGTAAACACTCAAAAATCCATCAAAACAACTGTCAAATTATTAGGCGGGAAAATTAGCATGTTTAAGTACGGTCAGAGATAATCTTAAGGTCAACGAATTCCTCTAAATCAGGATAACGTTAAAGTACAGACGTGTCGAAAGATTAACATCAATTTTACAAAAAGGATCCGAAGAAAGTCGGTCGTAGAGTATTCAACATACGGATAGCTAGTGGACAAAACGCTGCCAATATCTAAAAATCAGTTGCCGAAATATAGCGAAATGGCCTTTCAAGTTGGCACTAAATCGTTAGCTTACTGTTAAACTTTCGACAGGCCTGTACTATAGATATCGTTTATAGAATCATAAAATCGTGATTGTTATCTGTACTGCACAGACCCGTCGAAAATTTAATGACGAAACAGCTCGGTTGTCTAGCAATCGAAATTTGAAAAAAAACAAAACAAAACAAAAAAAAACATGTTGCTGAGAAGCTGCCGAGAGATAAAAAGCAACTGCCGAGAAACGCGCCGAGATCAGCTGCCGACTCGTAACTTGTTCGTTAGCTTAGTGGTAAACTTTCGACAGGTCTGTATTGTACTGTACTGTACTGTAGTGTTGTACATGTATCTTCATTTGCAAGTCAGATTAAACATTGTCACGTTAAAATGTCATTTTACAGTAAAAGTGTGCACTTAGTTTCCTTAAATTTCAGATTTAAGTATTAACGTTTTTTTTTAAAGTCAGATTAAAATATTGACGCCTTTATAAAGCAGTTTAACAACCTTTTATATGTACTTTATAAGAACCTCATGTCTAAATGCACTTTGTCAAAATTTCAAATTCAGTTTAGAAAAAGTTTAATTGCTAACTAAAATGCATTAACAATTTATAAGATCAAACACAGGTACGTGTACTTATAATCAGCTATTTGTTTCATTATTTTATCTTATCTACCAACTTTCTGAACTTAATGCGTCAGAAATCGGTTTTAGTGCTTTGAACAACTTACTTATTTTTCTCTATATATTTTATTTATTTTTGTGATGATCTAATAAATTATCATTAGTTTTCGGAGAGGAAAGTTAATTTTCTGCATAATTTAAAGGCACGGTGTAGCAACCCACTTTGAAAAAATTACGCACTTTGAAAAAATTTTTCAAATCGCGTCAAATTCGGGACAAGCTTAACGCACTTTGAAAAATTTTTTCAAAGTGCGTTAAAAAATGGTTCAGCTCAACGCACTTTGAAAAATACTTCAAAGTGCGTTAATGAGGTACATATAAAATTCGACCCACTTTGAAAAAAATACGAATTGTTTTTCAAACTGTGTTGAATGCGGGCCAAGTTTAACGCGAATTGAAAAAAAAATCAAACTGCGTTAATGAGGTACATCTAAATTTATTTCACTTCGTTCAACGCATATTTTCATTTGTGATTGAATGATCTACAACAGCCAACACAAGTTTTAACCAACAAAACTAATAGCAGGGTTAGCGTTTGTATGTCGCAGAATGTGAAAACCAGTTTCAATATGTGGTTAGCAGCCTAGGGTGTCGGGGTGAGGAGGAGGGGGTTACAAGGCGGACATTTTGGGGAAACACCTATCTTTGCGATATGTAGCACCTATGCCATATATATTCTGACCGTAAACCTTGTATATTTCCAATGAAACCACTGGGCCAATTTGAACCAAATTTGGTGTGAAAGACCCATGGTTTGTAAAGATTAAAAGTTTTGTTGGCGTTCCCGCGCCATATCCAAGATACCCGCCGTTACTATAAACGGCCGTTTTAGTCTTATTTGTTGTCCGATTTAGTTCAAATTTAAAATTGGAATATATTAATAAGTTTGGCCATTGAACACATAAATCCACACAAACAATACCAATGTGTATTCCTTTCTCGCGAAACTAAATAGCTTGCAAATATGTGTAAGAAATGAAGCGCGGATCTCCAGACAGACATGGAAGTGAGATCAGGTGCTCCGGGAGTAGTATCTCCTGCTCAAATGCGTAGTATGGTAGTAGTTGTATGCACAAATATTTAATTGTTAAGTGCATGTTAAAGATGTCTAAAAATTGTGGAACTGGACAAATGCCAGTAACCAAAAGCTCCCCCCCCCCCGAAAAACCCACCAACAACAATAGACAATACAATAAAAATTTAAGACCCGTTGCCATCATGGTACGACTTGGACCTACATTTGATATAAAGGGGTGATGTGGTTAACCGGTTTATGGTGGGTTGTGAGACCATATATGTCAGACATGGGGCGAATTACATTGCAATGTACATGTAATGTATTACATTACAATTACTTTGGCAAAATTAGCATTATATTACAATTACTTGCATTTTGAAAAGTAATGCATTATATTACAATTACTTTACTAAAGTAATGCATTATATTACAATTACTTTACTAAAGTAATGCATTATATTACACATTACATTTCATAAATTTTATTATCAAAAGAATTTAAACATATATAGATGAGAGATGCTTCCTGTTTGGAATTTGAAATTTAGGGTTAAGGAGTGCAACATCTGCGTCAACATAGCATCGGTTGTAAGGTCTTATCCAAAATTCCCCAATGGCTTTCATTTCACAATATCATTTCAAGAAGTCTTGGTCAGATCCTGCCGGGGTTCGAACTAGTGATCTCTCACACGGTAATTATCTTCCGTGACAGAAAGTACATTATTAAAACTGCCATAACAAATAAATAAAATTCAACCATCGAAGATGGGGCGGGGGTGACCAATAACAAATCAAAAAATTATATCTTCGAAGCGGCGACTAATAAATATCCTGGGGACGTGAAATTCATCTCGGAACTCCCTTGTAGTAGCCTTGTCACAGCTGAAAATGACTGTTCACATATACATGAACCATGAATAGCCGAGATATTACCAATTGTGAAAAAAATTACACTTTATCATTTTTTTAGTTGTTGCATTTGTGGTAAAATTTTACTACATTGTGAAAAACATTTACTACATTTGTGACCAAACTTACTACATTTGTGGTTCGATACTACATATGTGACACTTTTCATTTCATTTCAGATTTGTAAAAGTTACTAAATTTGTGGTAGTTACTACATATAGGGGTCCCACACGCGCCAAACCTCCTACTTTTCATGTAGTAAAGCGCATTATTAATTTTGCCTGCTACATCAATTGCAGTTATATCGGCTATAATTTCCATTGTTCCGATGTCCTGACTGCTTAACTATCAAGGGTACCGGTTCTCATGTCGTTATATAGTTGTATTCTAGACATGTTTATATTACTAGAATATGCTAGCACACACACACACACACACACACACACACACACACACACACACACCAAATTGACAAAGGTCGACGATTTGGCAATTCGTTTTCTTTTAATAAAATCTCAAGATCTCTCTCTCTGTATGTGCTTTGCCATTTTGAACGAACTATCAAACTGCCCGGTGCACGTTTAAGGAATATTATCGGGTCTCTCGTAAAGAAGAGCTCCAAGAAAACTGTTGAAATCAAAGATGTTTTATGGTTGAGAAGAAAATTTTTCAAAGTGCGTAATTTTTTCAAAGTGGGTTGTCACAGGTGTTTTATAACGCTGTTTGAAATGAAAAAATATTTTTTTCAAAGTGCGTTGAGCTGAACAATTTTTTAACGCACTTTGAAAATTTTTTTCAAAGTGCGTTGAGCTTGTCCCGAATTTAACGCGATTTGAAAAAATTTTCAAAGTGCGTAATTTTTTCAAAGTGGGTTGTTACAGCCCGGTCACACAGCGCTTTACGGCTTAATCGTGGCCAAAACCCGTCAAAAAGTGGTCTCCCGTGAAGCAGACGATGTTGTTCGCGTTGATGTCGAGCTACAGTCGATTTACAGACGTCCGCCAGATTTTCATAACTTTTTGTACGTGATTTAGACGTGGAGTGCTGCGTGACAGGGGCTTTAACGAACATTTAAAGATATATTAATATTGATTTAGATGTAACCATGCACCGACGACGAGCCTAGAGAGTCTAAACCCGCCATTTTATTACATTGTATTTCATTTTATTTTATTCATTATTTTATTTTATTGATTTTTATTTATTTTTGCAAATTTGAAGATGCATGCCTTGTTCTTTATCATCTATAGAAAATTAACATAAAAATTTAAAATTTGATAAAATCAATTTATTTCTGACCCATTTAGATTCGAAATTTTTCAAAGATAAGATAAATTATGATGTGTCTATGAGATAGATATCATTTGAAAATTTTTGAAGCACTTTTCATTTCTAACTCGGATTAAAAATTAGCATTTTTAAAGGTCATTTTCAGCTTGATCTTATATCGTGTTAGTAAAATTGCTGTATTGTATTAAAATTTGACTGAGTTAAATTGCTGGGCGTACACAGGTACTAATAATTTGGGAGATAAAATCGTTTGAAGAAAGCTCATCGATTATTCAAATTAGATTTTTTATCTATTTCGCAAAAGTTTAAATGCAGTTAAAATCACAGCTCACTGCTTTACAGATAAAAGGTAAAACTGTTAAATTGGACACATTAGGTTCGTGAACTGTAGAATTCTTGCATCATTTAACTTTGGTGCGAGACCAGTTTAAATATGTACATATCCCTAATGTTCATGTCATTATACGGATGTTGACCAGGCAAACTCTAGTGTCGTAAAATATCACGTGCTACGTATTCTAACCATGGCCAATAGAATAAACCACTTTCATTAAGCGGTGTGATATGTAATTGTATTAAAAACATGATTTTGCTGGCATATTTTGCAGTGGCGGCATTTTGGAAAGTGGTTCCATTTTTTCGTTTATGTGGACGAACGAGGAGGACATGTTTCACTAGGAAAATTTGAAATTAAGCATAAAATCCTGCTATTTATTTCTTGCAACCTGAGCAAGTCACACACAAGGACAGAAATAAAGGGGATCCCGATGGTTAAGAGGGTTCAAAGCACCGTGGAACACCCCTCTGGGTCCACCACTGCTTTGCAATATTATACTTTGATTACCAAAAGCACAATACGTTAAAAAGTATACTGTATCAATAATTTGACGGCAAAATACTTGATTATCTTCTGTACATATTCTCTTTCGCGTTGATTTGAATTCGAGAAGTTTTACATACACAATGAGAAAATATTCACTAAAATCGAACTGGGTTTCCCCCTATGGTCTGCAAAACCAAAAATCTCATATTTATTGTATTAAATGTCGAAGGTGTTATATGTGTAGAAATTTATATTGTTGAAATTTGCAGTGCATTGTCCGCATACAACAATTGTTTCTACACATATAACGCGTTCGACATCTGATACAATAAATGAGATTTTTGGTTTTGCAATTTACAATGCATTATATACGTATACGTATACAATGTGGTAGCTCAGTTGGTAGATTGTTCGCTCCGTAAGTGGGTGGTCGTGGGTTAGAACCCCGACCGGGTCTGACCCAAGACTTTAAAGTGAGTAGCACTCGGCATTACGAAATGAGTGACTTTCTTTCGGGTGGGAACTTAAAATAAACGAGGTCCCGTGTCTTAGTAGGCTTGGCACGATAAAGAACCCTGCTGTAAAATGCCATCAGCACAACGCACAGGCAAAATTTCTGCACCTTCGCCTTTATCTGGGGACGTCTCAATATAAGTGAAATATTCTTGACTGGGACGTTAAACACAATTGCTCAACTCAACTCATTGTCCGTATATATCTAGGACGGCAATAAGCGGACTATTTGATTCTTTTTCTGTACTTATTTTAATTATGGGGACGTTTATTATAAATGTTTAAGCACAATGCACATAATACTCACGATTAAAACCGAACTGAATGTTTTGCTAATGCAAACATGGCCCGTGGAAAAAAAATTACATTTATTGTATCAAATGTTAAACATGTGGAGAAGTCTACATTGTTAAACTGGAATGTATTGTTCGAACATAACAGATTTCTTCGACAACCAAGCTTAATGCATATTTCTTGGCAATACACTGTACAGATCTGTCAAAAGTTTAACACTGAGCTTAGGGATTAGTGTGTAATCGGCAGCTTATTTATCTCAGTAGATTCTCGCCAGCTGTTATCTGTCTCTCGACAGCTTTTTCTACCACAAACTATTCATTATTCCACTACTTGGTATCCAACCTCGACCCCTTTAAAGTAATAGTTAACACTAAGATAAATCTTTAACATAAAGAAAATTAATTGTGTAAAGTTTAATTTTTATAAATCTGGATCTGTAGTGATCAGAGGTGTGAAAGTTATTTCAATATTTTGATTCTCTCTTAGTACACACCTAAGAAATTACCGAAGACCATTAAGGACACGATAAAAATATTCTGGCCGGGCAACTAATTTATCTGTCCCGGTAGAATAACAATCGGGCAAAATTAACAATCTTGCAAGTCGGAATAATATCTGTCTGGCAAAGAAATTTATCTGCCGAGTCAAATTAATTACGGTACTTGCCCGGGTAAATTTTAATTCTGTCCTTGCAGGATTTTTTTCTTTTGTGTCCTAAATGGGCATCCATAAGATAGACGAAACAGCTACGTCATAGAATATTATGATTACATCGCAAGAAGGTGTATAGTCAAAGAGAGATAATCCTATAAACACATTTAATAATATTGAACTAATAGCCACTTCTGCCGAAAAGAGAAATTAATATGAACCAAACATATTGACTTTTGCTATAACATTCATGATCAACGAAAGAAAGAAAAGTTGTACATTAGAAATAAAAAATTAAAGAAACGTATTCTTGTCTTCGCTTCCTGTCGCAAAGTTCAATTTTCAGTTGCACTTTTCAATCGACTAGTTATGATTATGATTATACAGTCCATTCTGCCTTAAAAGTCACCTCTTAATAAGGGTCACCTGCTTATAAAGGCTAGTAGAATTTTATCCCAATTGTTCTTCATTCATATTATTTCAACCTGTATATAAAGGACGCTTGCCCATAAAGGCCACATTTGCTGGTTCCTTTGGGTGGCCTTTATAGACAAGGTTGACTGTAGTATTATTATTCACGCTGCAGTTTTACCTTTACACGATCCCTTAATGTAATCATCTTAAAATATATTCTTCACTGTTTTTGTTCAGCAGACACCTTGAACGTTGTAGTCCACATATTTTAGTTATTTTTCAACCTCTTTTTTCAAAAGATTAAATAAAAACAATCAGAACTCGAAAATGGAACGCAATACAAATGTTCAAAAAATGGAGCACTAATGTCTTCATTATCAAGACGAAATTCTGCCAATTTTATATTCATTTTAAAATTTATAATTAAAGCGCATAACGATGAAAAAAAAAAATTACAAGCGTAGATTCTTTGTTTGGAACCCCCTTCTCTCTCTCTCTCTCTCTCTCTCTCTCTCCAGTGCTTACCATATACATTATTACACACAATTTTTTTCACGTCAATTAGTTTAATAAATTCAACAGTTGTTGGAGTGACTGCTTCTTCAATTTGTATTGTTAAATATATATATTGTCACATAAGTTGGTTGGATAGTGTTGTGTTCCCAAAAGTTTTTTTTCACTTACTAGTAAATGCATATCGAGGCGGGTAATGTTTTAGAAGTTGATGAAGGCTGGAGTAATTAGAGATCATAGCCCTTGACAATCGAACTGACAAACTTTCTAGCTGAATGCAATAAAAGGTGCCATTCTGATCCGTGACCCAGCGTTTTGATCACTAAAGCACCCCCCCCCCCGACACGTATTTTCATGGAATGCCCTCATCAAACTTCTCATTGTGTTTAAAACATGAGTTTAATAAATGTATTGCGTCTAAAGTCCGTTCAAACTGATGACATCAACAAATAAAAATTTAAAGTAAATTATAAAAAATAGATTTCATATAGAATTGAGTGCAAATTAATAGTGATCTAAGTTTTGTACAACAAGACCTATACCTCTATATATACAGTAATTACACATCTAGCCGATATTACATCTAATATCACAATACGTTATTATAGATATAGGTTTGATTTAAAAAATTTAAAGAATATTCCAATTTAAATGCGAAATTTGAATCCTAAATTTATCCTACATATATACAGACATGTCAAAAGTTTAATGCTTAGCTAACGAAAAGAGACGAACCTCTGCTGTTCACTTGTCGAGATTTGGAAATATAGCGACCGAAAAGCCGCCGAGAGGTAGATTGCAACTGTCGAGATATCGACATCGAGAGACAGAAATCATCTGTCGATTCGGTACTTTTTGATAACTTGGCGTTAAACTTTAGACAGGTCTGTAATGTAAATTTATTGTTAGATATAATAAAAGAACAAACATCTTTATCATCTAAAACTTTTTGTAAATTTTTAAAATTCTATACGGCAATTGAAATCAATACAACGTTGTATAATGGGAACGTAAATACTGAGCTAAGTCTTCTAAATAAAAACCACTGATTTATTTGTTTGATTTAATATTTATTTATATATAAATTATAGATGTTATAAAAATGTTTGTTTGTGTTTGATTCTCTTAACGGAAATGTGTGAAAATATAAAAAATCAATAATCTGGATCATCAGTTTGTTAAATGTGGATTTAAAATATTCAAAATATGATGCAATTTTAATTTAGTTTTAAAACTTTTTAATGCGGAAAAATTAATTTAAAACAAGAAAATTGAAGTTTGAAAAATGTGAACTGGTGAATATAATGTGAATTTACAAGGCTTAAGTATTTTTTATGGAAACTACACTAAATGAAATAAGAAGGGGTGTTTTAAAATCCACTTATCTTTGTCAGAAGATTATGATCAATATTTTTTTAAATTAAATAAATCGGAGTACATAACCGGTTGCATGGAAACTGTCATCAGATGGATTAAAGAGATTCAAACATTGTGTGATATCAAATTTAACTGATATTTTACAATCATGGAATAAACGAAAATACAATTAGGGAAATGATATGATGTTAAACTGATCCTCAATTTGGAAAAGGAAAACTTCGTTGTGTTTTAAAGTGCGATGTTCTTGGAAATTGAGAACATGGATTAGCCAGCTGCAAACATGGATAGTTTCAAATACTTTGTGATTTAATATTTTATCTATACCTAACTGTGGACATCAGTGCATATGCACTGAGATTTAAGTAGGCGCATTGTAGTGCATGCAAGTTTAATGGGAACTTATACACACTGTACATATAGTATAATTGTACAACAAAGTTTATCTGTCAGTACTGGCAAATGTACGGCGGCGTGGAAGGGCCAAATGAAAGAAAATTACTGAAGAGACTGATTTTACGTTAACTTAACAAAGCAGACTTAAGGTAAACATTGTAGATCAAAATTATTGTGTTTGCTTAGAAGAAATCAAATGGCCTGCAAACCCCAATTTGGATTGGATGTTTTGAAGCGATCGTCAACCTCATTGAACTTAACTTTGAGTGAATCTAAACATAAACAGGTAGAATCTAACACCGATGTAAAAACCAATGTAAAATGGTCACAGATAGTAGATGTACTACAAAGAAGTCGTACCTTCACGACTGAAAGTAGTCATGACAACCAAAAGAGAAATCGGGACGCTTACAACTACCCTCAGAACACAGCCACACCAACTAGGACAACGATGTCTACAAAAAGCGGCTTAATATCAAGAAAACACATGTCGCCATGGTTACTGTCTAAATGCACTCTTCAACAGCCTGAGCGAGAAAAACCGTTTGCTAATATCGAATCAAAGGACGGAAGAGAACTGATGCTGTGTGTTGCAGAGACTGAAATTGACAGAATCCGGAACAATTCTGGCTACCTTCAAACTCGAGGTAGTAACATGTCCCTTATAGGCGCAATGGGAAAACAAACACCACGGAATAGATGTAAAGAAACGCCTGTAATTCATGCTCCCATCGAAAAGCACAACATGAAGGAACATTTAAATATCACGAGGAAGAATGCAGACGAAAATCGAAACTGGCGGGAAAATATTTATATAATGGAATCGCCATTAATTACAGCAACGGGTACTTCAATATTTCCGACAGTCTCTTGCAATAAAGAAAATAAGGAAGATAAATCGGCAAAACAAACTGCTTCGACAAATGTTTTACGGGATACCAATGCAGGCAGTTTTTCTATTAATTCACGACCAAATCAGCGTTTAGGATTAATGTGTGGCAAGAAAATTCTTCATCCTAAAGGAAAGTGTTACCGCACAAGAACTGACTCTCCGGTATCTTTGGATAGAGAAAGGTCACAGACAGGGTCAAAACGTAAACCATTAACTGTAAATGTTAGCTTTAGTTTTATGGACGAGGTATTTGAATTTGATTCTCATCGGCCTATTTATAGCACTTCTTCTGATAACCAATCAACATGGTCATAAAATATAACTTCAGTCTGAAAAGCACTGACTACAAGTTGCAGTACAGGCCTGTCGAACGTTAAACATAAAGCTTACGCAAAAGTGTCGAATCGGCAGTACATCTCGGTCCCTCGTTAGCTATATGTCTCTACAGCTTTTTTTCGGAACCCGATAAGTATCACTCGATAGTTTTTCGTTCACTAGCCATCTGTATGTCGGTCAATCGATAGTCAAACTTTGGCTTCTTTTCGTTAGCTCAGCATTAAACTTTCGACAAGCCCATCCTGTACAATATAGCCTATATTGACCAAAGTCAAGCGATATGGTGTTGTGATCGTTTGCTAGCATACTCTAGCTATTTTTACAATATTTCACAGTTTTTCATTAATCTTTGGATCATGAAGGAGTTAACAATGGAATATGTCAGCTGAAAATAGACAAATGTCTTGTTTTTTAGTTTCTCTGTTGACCAATACATCAAACCGTGCATCAGACAGAAAATGGATACATGTGTTAACATTACCATTTCATTATACCAATTTTGTATTGTTTAATTGAGATATTTATATTATATTGAGTAAATCTTAACGTGTTTTTTATTTAAAGAACTATTTTTGTGATTGAAAAAAATTGACAATTTGCATACTACACGATTATCTGCGTGTGAATATGCAATTCTGTCATTACTCCATACTTAACAAAAAAAAAGTTCAATTTTAATCATTAAATTTTATAATTTTATTCATATATCAATATATTTATTATTTATTTATTTGTAAAATAACATATCAACTAATTTAACCGGGCTTTAACAATTTTAATGACAAATGATAATATGAAAATATTAGTAGTTCGCATCGCTATAGAGTGGGAAGTCTTGTATGTCGTTCATGACGTTAATTCTTTCATACAAAAATAACAGAAAAGGTCTGACCAATCAAAATGCTTGAATCAAACGGGAAATGAATGATAGAAATTAAACAAAAGCATATATACCAGTAACCACATCGTCCTTTAGAACTGAATGGCGTAGCTAGCCGCCTGTGCATTTTCCCATCTTTAACACCTGTCCCTCAAAATATCTTAAACATAAACGTAAGACGAGAAAAAAACCAAACTGCATCATGACACTGAATGGTCGTGCATTTAATTGTGCATGCGTAGTGAGATGACGTATGCAATATCACTAAAGTTTTAATTATTTTTTTTTGTATTTCCAGTATTTGATTGCGCATGCGTAGTGAGAAAACGTATGCAATATCACTAAAGTTTTAATCTTTTTTTGTACTTCCAGTATATAATGTGCGTACAAAATTTTGTCTACAAAAAATATCAACTTTTATTAAGGTTTCTTTGCTTCCAACCTACCATGATAAAAATAACATCATTTGTCAGTAATGTAACACTGTTATGACAACACATTGATTTATGGGTAGCATGTTAACTGAACATTAGCTCGGAGATTTTAAATAGCTTCTTAAGCTTTCAACTTGTAGCCTGGTATTTTGTAATTGAAGAAATTTAATATTACGGGTATTATGAATTCGAAGCCTTTATGGGAGTGTGTATTTTTTAAACAAACCTGATGATGCATTATTAAGACATAAAATTAATAATATCCGTCTATAAAAGTCACTCATGCATATTGTTTTTTGTTTGGCTAAACGTAATCAGAAAACAATAGACGAACGACATTGACTCGTCAGTTTGGCCTTACATCAGGAATACCGGTAGTCATATAGGAGGATCCATCCAATATATGGACAGTGTTCGTTGGAAACGCACTTAATAAACAGCGCATGTTTCTCATGGTGTAGAAGAAATAAACAGCTGTGGTCCCTATACATAAACGTTTCAGTATACAGTCCAACCTGCCTTAAAGGCCACCTCTATATAAGGATCACCTGCTTATAAAGGCCAGTAGAACTGTATCCCAATCGTTCTTTATTCATATTATTTGAGCCTGTATATAAAGGCCACCTCTATATAAGGATCACCTGCTTATAAAGGCCAGTAGAACTGTATCCCAATCGTTCTTTATTCATATTATTTGAGCCTGTATATAAAGGCCACCTGCCCATAAAGGTCACTTTTGCTGGTCCCTTCGGGTGGCCTTTATAGACAGGTTGGACTGTACCATAAAGTTTGAAAATAAAGGTCAAGCGGACAGATCAATGTTGTTTGACTATAACTATGGATGTAATTCCATCAATACATATTCTTATGTCTTGTTTCATTTTCGTCCACTGTTTTTACTGGTCAAGTTTTCGGTGAAGTAAATGGTTAATTTTTTTAAGTTGCGTTTGTAGAGTGCTCGCTCTGTGTGTGAGAGGTCGTGGGTTCGAACATTGACTGGGTTTTAACAAGACTTGAAAATTGGTAGTGACTGTTCTTTCACCAAGCACTCAACATAAGAAATTAAAATCACGGGGTCCTTCGGAAGAGAACTTAAAAAATATGTCCCGTGTCACACGTACGACAGACGTGACACGAAACAGATGCCCCTGTGCGTCGGCCTGCAAAGGTAAAAAAGATTTGCCACCTCACGTATAGCTAGTGATGTCTTTATATACGTGAAATATTCTTAACTTGGACGTAAAACCGCATTCATTCAACCATTCAATCCTAGATAATGGAGAAAACCAGAGTGAAAAAATACTTGTGAAATTGTTATATAATACCCTATATCTGGAAATGTTAGTCCGTTACCACAATTGTATTTGCGTTTTTATTAAAATTCTCTGGACTCCGCAATCTTAATTTCATTCAAACACATTTAAAGAAAGGTCAAACAACAAATTCACGAACACATTTTAAATAAATTTTATTAGTTTTCATTTAAAAAATGTAAACACCGCAAACCATTTGATAGCATAAATAAATAAATAAATAAATAAATAAATAAATAAATAAATAAATAAATAAATAAGTTTTAAAAAATTGGTTTGAGTTCCCAATGAACTGTGTTTTTTTTTTACAATATATATATATGCATGCATACATTCTTCTTTACAGGCAATTCAAAGCAAAAACAAAATCTAACTTTTTATGCAAATACTCTTAAATAGATAAACAACAGTAAAATTAAAATAAAAAACTCACTCACATGAACACAATTATGCATTAAATAAAACTGTTCGGTTTTGTTCCGAGTTGAACACATTGTCTCATCATCTAAAAACTTTCATTCAATCACCCATGTAAAACATACATTCAATTTTCGCTTTTAGCTTACAAAGTTAACAAAAAATAAATAAATATAAATACGGAATATCACATTAGTTTTTCTCTAAAATGTTAAACTGGATATATTTAGAATTACAGAAATTAATATATTTTTTTTTTAATTTGTTCATTTTAAAGACAAAATTATTGCAAAAGTAAGTTTTAAAATATGTCATGCGCTAATTTTTATTTATATGTAAAATGAGACATTCAAAACTAGCACTTGACAATTAGAATTACAGAAATTAATATATATACATTTTTAATTCAAGTTGTTCATTTTAAAGACAAAATTATTGCAAAAGTAAGTTTTAAAATCTGTCATGTGCTAATTTTTATTTATATGTAAAAATGAGACATTCAAAACTAGCACTAGACAATTTTTGATTGTCGCTTTATATATACATTGTATTACTAAACCTAGTGTTATTGAATTTTGCAGCACTTTGGAATCAAATTTTTCATCGGCAACGCTCGAATCCAAACAGTGGACACCAAATATTATCAAAAAGTCGGAATGAGTCAAATAGAAGTACCAAAATGTATTTTTACCAAATTGTTTGTAAATATTTTCTGTTAAAGATCGAATATAAAAGATTCATGAAATAATCTGACATTACAATAGGAAGCTTTATATCCAGTTGCTAAGTTACCGTTGTCGATCATATCTCCTAGGAGGTGCGTGTATTTCCATGGATACGGAAGAGTTATAGAAATGTTTGTTGCATTGCTGTGCGTATTTGTCCATAGTAAAAATTGCAAAAAAACAATAATTCTAGTATCCGAACGACCGTCACGATTCTTCCAATAGATCCACTCTTTGAGTTATGTCCTTTAGTAAATTGTCCAATGAATGGACTTTATTTCGTTGGTGATAAATCTGTAAAATAAAAAAAATAATTATATTGCAAGATTTCTGATAATAACTTAAGAGAGAGAGAGAGAGAGAGAGAGAGAGAGAGAGAGAGAGAGAGAGAGAGAGAGAGAGAGAGATACTAGTCAGGTTTGTTTTTGACTATCACCAATCATGTTTGATTTATATATACTTTTTATGTGTTTCAACTTAAAATGATCTATCTGTAATGAACAGACATTTAAAGGAGGGTCTTTGGTGTAATTCTCGCGCTTACGTATCACATCGGCTATCACCGTCTAGGTTAGACCCCCCCATTCTGGTTTCCTCAACCATACTTTACTGGGGCGTAAATGGTGTTTAACGTCGCAGTCAAGAATATTTCGCTTATATCGAGACGTCGCCAGCTATAAGGCGAAGGTGCAGAAATTTTGCCTATGCGTTGCGCTGATGGCATTATACAGCAGGTTTCTTTAGCCTTCAAGTTCCCATCTGAAAGAACCACGACTTTCATTTCGTAATGCCGAGTGCTTTGCGAAAGAACAGTCATTACCCACTTTCAAATCTTGGGTCAGACCCGCTCGGGGATCGAACCCACGACCTCCAACTTACGGAACGAATACTCTTACAATTGAGCTACCGCAGTAGATTACTTACCGCACACATGATGATTTCAAGTTGATCTTCAGTAGAGTAGATATTGACTATATCACCCCTTATAGAAAGAACAGCTCCAATTTGTTCATGATATCTCCCTGAAACCAAATAAATAGTACAAATACACTATATCGTACAGTAAAACATGTATATATAGACCACCCGCGAGACAACAAAATATGAACAGTAAAACATGTATATATAGACCACCCGCGGGACAACAAAATATGAACAGTAAAACATGTATATATAGACCACCCGCGGGACAACAAAAATATGAACTCAGAGAATAGACAGGCCCCGGTTTCACAATCATTGTTCTTTAACTTAAATAAAATATTGAATAAATTTTGACAATCTGAAATATGAATAAACATTTTTGACAAAACTAAATCCGAGTGCATGTACATACACTGTATGTTATAAACTTGAAGTGATCTTTAAAATGACACCTTAAATTGAATATCCTGGATATCTTGAAAATTAACAAAATAGTGAAGAATTCAAATTTGACAGATTTAAGTTAAGGAAAATCTTTGTGAAACTTGGTCCAGGTTATGCATTTTTCCATCTAACTTGGGAAATATCTAGGCATAAAACATGGAACAAACCATGTACAGTCAAACCTGTCTATAAAGGCCACCCAAGGGAACCAGTAAAAGTGGCCTTTATGGACAGGTGGCCTTTATATACAGGTTCAAATAATATAAATATGAACATTTGGGATACAATTCTACTGGCCTTTATAAGCAGGTGACCCTTATATAGGGGTGGCCTTTAAGTCAGGTTGGACTGTAATATCAATTCCAAGAGAAGGTTTGGATTTGTGCAGGTTGAAAATTAGTGTGGTTGTTGCACTGCCTGACACCTGTCGATAACGTCGTAAAATGGTGATTTTGATTTGGAAATGAAACGGTTTTGTTTGTATTTGATTAGAGTAAAATACATGTAGCATTTTCTTGGGTTTATTATTAATTTTTAATACTTATGACCTACTACAGAACAGTTACAAAACTAAGCAAATGACCGAGGATATCTCTACATCTTTAAGATTTTGGAGAAAATTTCATAAAACAAAACTTACCACATCTATGTAAACTTCTTCGTTCTCTCAATCGGAGGGGGCTTCCATGGACAGCTGTTAGTGACATTAGCACTGCAATAAGACATAAAACACAGGTGTAATTCATTTTGGCACGGGTATCTTAACGTTGTTTCTGTACTCGCAGCTAGTGAAATAATTCCTGAATGAAATGAGACTTAAGTTTTTTTCCTTAATATTGCCTTTTGAAATATGCGATTTTCTGTGATGTGATGAAAAAGTTGCATTTGCAATCATTTTTATAGTAAAATCATAAAAAAAACCTGACGTCATATTGACTTCATGCTGCACCAGAGGAACTTGCTCGTTTCCAAAATATTCTTTTCACCTGGCTTCCCAGGTAGTTTCCGATAGAATATTGTAATTCAGATTTCATCAAATCCATTGTTCACACCTACATTAATTACTGGTCACCAAATCCGTGTTAGGCGTGTGAAATGTTTACTCTACCATGTCTGCAATTACTATCAACCAATAGCACCCCAGTGTCTAAAGTTACGTGTGTTTAAAACTCCACCGGAATAGGATGTCCAAAAGAGACAATAATATGCAAACATCCGATAATGAGCTAATATTATAATTATAAAAACATAAAAATTTAACCAAGGAGTAATTTTTTAGCTTCACATATGCGTTTTTTCAAATGTTGATTTTAACTGACGTAAAAAAAATTTAAACGGTTTCATTAAGATTCCCCTAATGAAATCTATACCCGGATACCCGGATTTAACAATGAGTCCAAAAGTTTTGTTTTGAAAAACAAATATGGATTGTTCTGACATATAAGAATGTTATTAATATTATTATTATTAGTAGTAGTAGTAGTAATGGTGTTTAACGTCCCAGTCAAGAATATTTCACTTATATCGAGACGTCGCCAGCTATAGGCGAAAGTGCAGAAATTTTGCCTGTGCGTTGCGCTGACGGCATTATAGTGACACGGGACCTCGTTTATTTTAAATTCCCATCCGAAAGAACCGTGACTTTCATTTCATAATGCCGAGTGCTTGGCATAAGAACAGTCACTACCCGCTTTCAAGTCTTGGGTCAGACCCGACCGGGGTTCGAACCCACGACATGCCACTTACGGAGCGAGCACTCCACCAACTGAGCTACCGCAGTGATTATATTAGTAGTATATTGTTTATTTATAATTGAAAAAAGACAAATGCAAATTTCAATACCGCAATTTTTAAGTACATCTTTACGAAAAAATGCACTTAATATGGTGACGTATATTGAGACATTTAAATAAGGAAATAATTTATACGAGTTCCGCATGAGTGATTTAAGAGTTAACAAGTTACAATAGGTTATGGAAATAAGGCCCGGGTTTTCCTACCATCATTGATTTATTTAATGATAATTTCACTAAAATGGTAAATAAATCAAAAATAATTGATAAAGTTTTATTTATTGGGGTCAAACCTCCGAGTTGGGAACATTTCACTCATTTTAGGAAGTCAGCACAACTCTGTTTTTGTTCAATTGGAATTGAAAATTCAGCGGTCTGGTCAGCAATAAAACATAATTTTGTTTTTATATACCATTGGATAAATCGCCAAGTACGCGTCAATCTGCATCACGTCTTTAACTTGTTAATAATAATAATAATAATAATAATCATAATAATAATTTTATACACTGTTTGAAGATATCCGACCAACACAAGGAGACGAAAGTTGACATTTCTGTATTAAGAAAAATTGCTTGTGACAATAGTGGGATGGTAAGGATCAAACCAAGAGTATTTAACCACACCACCGGACATCGTTTTGTCATTTTTTTCAGTGTCGAGTTTAACAGTATAAATCAGTATCATGTGCCGATTGACTATTATTACTAAGTACATGTGAGTACTCTACGTACAGGTGTACTTATTCAGCTATATCTGTTCAGCGTTTAATAATAATAATAATAATAATTTTACTTATTCATCTGTATGTTAATTTTTATCACATAACATTGCTAAAATCCAGGCTGAGGTCACGAATTTACAGAAGTACATTAAAGGTGTATTCGTTCGAACTCCAATGTCCAAAATAAAAATAAACAAAATTGTGTGACTTAGATTAAATGATTGTTATCATAAATATAGGTGCAAATCTTGTAAACAAAAGTTAAGTCCTGCAATGTAGCCCGATACATAAAACAGATATTATTTAAAATATTGTTTTTGGAATAATTCACTTTATTTCCAACATGCCGTTTTTAGCGCATTCACTAGATGCAAGTCCTACACCTATAACAAAAAAAAAAAAAAAAATTAAACACGTGGCAAACTTTTTCATAAATAGTTTAATTAAACGTAATAGTTCTCGCTCTACATATGGTAGTGCATCGTAAGCCTACTTAGGCTGGCCGATATTGTGTATTTGTTAATATTACTAGAAAGAATGTATAAATCGGGTTGCACTTTAGAATAAAAATTATTATTATTATTATTATTATTATAACACGCCTAATATTAAATGCGACAAAAGGCGGGGGAGTTGCGTTTTTAAAAAATGTATATATAAAAGTACTTTTAAAACTTCTCTGCACTATATATGCATAAATATAATTTATTCTAATGAATTACACATAAGTATTTTTTTAATTTTTTTTAGCCCGTTGGGTACCAACACTTCTGACAATTGATCAGAAGCACACCAGACACGCTTTGTCGCTTACTAATCTAAACCTTTTAGAGCAAGATCGCTAACTTTCTTCAGAGATTTGATACTTTGGTTCATAATTTCACCCCAGAAGCCAAACAATGGAAGCATCCTGGATTACACCAGTCATCAGCTGGGAAAGTTAAAATCTTGGTTTTCTGGTCGTGTAGAGTCAATAAAAAACTGATAATTGCTGACTTAGTACATGTTACTCAGCTATTTAAAACTTTATTTTATTTAACAAAACTAATTTTAGTTATCCAATGCATAACAGTTGATTTGTACATGTTGAAATAGCTGATTATACCCCCCCCCCCGCTTAAAAAGTGGGGGTATATAGTGATAGGGGTGTCCGTCCGTCCTTATGTTACACCTTAGGGTACCTATCTCTTATCCGCAACTCCTCCTAAACCCTTCAATGGATTTGCATGAAACTTTCACACAATCTTTGTGATATAATGTAGATGTGTACCTACTATTTTAAAAATTTGATCCGATAGATTTTTTTATGTGGGGTAGCGGGGGTATTTTTTGTGAGCTTGTGGCACACAGTTTTTCTAGTTTTATTTAAATTGTAGGTGTATACTACTGTATTGTCCAGATTAACGAGTTACATGAACTAAGTCAAATTTCCTTTAAAAATCCTGCAATAAAAGCTAGTGTAAATTAACACCTCAACAAGATCAGATTACTAAATATCGTGACGTTGTACCATTAAAGGTTTTCAATGGAGAGATGTAAACAACTGATTTGGATTCCCCTTTTCTATATGAATATTTTTCGTCCTACATAAACGTGAAAAAAATTCTATACAGGTATAGTGATATAATTATGTACTTTAAAGATAGTCCAGTATCAATATATCCACCTTAAAAATGATGGGTGGAGTACAATGCAGTGGTAAGATTCTTTCACTTATATCAATGGCTCTGGAATAATGGAGAAACCCTTGCCCGGACAAAACCAACAAATTTTGAGAGGCGAACGGACAACTTCTCTAAGTGGAGTGCAGTGAGGTGCAGCGGAGTAACGTCCAAGTGAAGATTCTGTCATTTATATTAATGGCTCTGGAATGTAGTGGAAACTCGTGACCGGTCAAAATAAAAAAGGACTACGTATGATAAGGGGGTCAAAATGGCCCACTTCATAGAATCTTTATTTTTAGCATATAATTACATCAAGGTCTACTCTAAATGAAAATGGTAATATTTTACCTGTCCAACTGACCTTGACCTCTAACCTAGGGGTCAAAGGTCAACATATTTCTATGCCAAGCTTGAAAATACACATGTTACTTGAACGGTATGGTCTTAGTTACATTTGTTTGGTTGTAAACCAAAGCAAAAATAATTTCTTAATTAGTCACTTGCGTTTTTCTGTACATTTTGGCCTGTTTTGAGAAATTGTAGTATACTTATTTGCATAAAATGATTTTTGTTACACTTTTTGTTAATATAAATGTCATTGACGGTCATTGAACAGCAAAATATGGTGTAGAATTGCATCAAGAGGCAGCGAAATAAAGTCACAATTCAAAATTAAAACATACTGAGGAATTTGATAAAATCTGGATGACAAAATCTGGATTTTGTATAGAACCAAGGGAGATAATTCATCATGAACTTTGTCAGATTTAATAAAATAATCTTCCCTTGACATAAAGTATGCCATTTTATTGCAAATAAAACCATAATGTTTTCTCAGAATATCGCTTATATATGATTTCTATATAAATCATTGCAAGAATAAATATTCAAAACACATTTCTATACAAAATTGTTGTTTTATCATAACTACAGACTTGAATTATAGCTTAAAATCAGGGTTTAAACCCATATTTTGCCATTATTTAATTTAAAATAATTAATAAAAGGTAGTAAACTTTGTAAGGGAAACATTGTTAAAACATTATTTGTCTTACAATACCCTTTTTTTATTTCTGATTGTGCATACAATTTGTGGAAAGACATCTAAAATTCTATATCTTTTCAAAAATTCGATATGGGTTCAAGCTTTAACCAACATAATTTAGGTCCAAATCAATAGGATATGTATATGAAAATATTTGTGCAAAAAATCATTGTGGTTAATGCATGAACCGGGGTCGAACTTTCCAATTTAAAGCAACCAACTTGTAATTTCACCAAGGGAGATAATTCTGTCAGACGGTACATATGAGATAGATCACATATATGCAGTAAAAGTTAATTTAATTATTACTGTTAGATATTATACATTATTTTACTTATTTCTTTCTGTCTTTTTATTTGTGTACTGAAAAAATAATTGTGCACTTTAAGATTGAAATTGACAGCCTGTCAATTTTAATTTGACACTTCCTCTGCAGATGTTCATATATTGATTATTTATAGAATTGTGAAAAACAAGCAAAACAACATTATTTTCCCCAAATCTTTGTTGCATCCAGACTTACATTTACTAGTATTTAGAATATTCCAAAATATCAGTATTTGTGCCCACTTTCAACCTACTAACGGGTATAGATGCTGTGTTTGTTAAAAAAGATGTCTAAAATCTAAAACAAGGAGATTTAGTACAGATAACGAGGCATAGGTTCTTTAGCAAAACACTGACTATTACTAGGAATGACTTTATCTGTAACCGATGCAGAAATAAATTTTATTATGAAAAAATGACAAATGAATTCAATCAAGAGGCAGGTGGGATTAATGACAATACATCGTTTCCTAAAGGTTGCCCAAATAGCATAAGACTTCCCATATTCTGCAGATTTTGGAGTAATACAAAATGTATATTTTGGAATAGAAAGTCTAGAAAAGTGGTGTCTGTTCCAAGAAAAAAAAATATATATTACAAAATCTTGTAAAATGCGTTACAAAGATAGAAACATAATTGGTGTTCTGTGTACACTGAATGAGTTAACCCCACCCCTACTTTCTCCAATTGACATTAGTTGACCAGTTTTCTCATTAAATGATGCAAATGAAAGGATTTCAAATAATTGATCTACATTATCAATTTCACATTTCTAACTCCAATTCAAATAGAGATGTGTCATATTTACTTAACGACTAAAATATCATGTAGCTATGGGACATTTTGTTTAACTGTTCATTTAAGAAATCCAGCAAAAATCCCTTGAGATCAATATTTTGTCAAAACATTTCTTTTTTCAATATACCTGCTTTTATTTGAACTAAAGAATAATGTTACACATCTAAAATCTCTACAAAAATGAATAACAGAAAACAACTGAAAATACTTGTTTGACCCTTATGACCTTTGACCCCTAATTCAAGGTCATTATAGAGGTCAGATAGGTTAATGACCTCTTTTTTCAGATATGTTATATTTTCATGTATTAATGTACCAAAAATTGTATTTCTGCTACAAGGGCCATTTTTACCACCTTATCATACGTAGTCCAAAGTTTTGAGAGGCGGATAAATTTTCTCGCAAGAAGATCTCCGCGATCAGGATTGGAATATGACATTTTGTACTTTGGAGAAAAGACAAAAAACATTAGTGTTCCAAATGACTTTATTCCCATCATGCTTAGACTTTTTCCCGTCAACTTCAAACAAGAGGCCCAATGGGCCTGATTCGCTCACCTGATAACTAATCGCTAGCTGATAGATTAAAAGAAAACATAAATACTAAACCCCAATGACTTTTTTCTTTTCCTTACATCATAATTGTATCAATACCTACACCATTCTAATATACATGCCTATACAAAACGTTTATAGTTTTAAAGATAATTAACCATTTCGGTATTGTTTCGCATCTGTGACCTTTACCTTTGAACCCATGACCTTTTTCTATACATCAAAATGATCGTTGTATCAATACCTACAACATTATAATATACATGCCTATCCAAAAAGTTTATAGTTTTCGAGATAATTAACCATTTCGGTATTGTTTCGTATCTGTGACCTTGACCTTTGAACCCATGATCTTTTTCAATACATCAAATTGATCGTTGTATCAATAACTACAACATTCTAATATACATGCCTATACAAAAAGTTTATAGTTTTCGAGATAATAATTATAATCAGAGGTACAAAAATTAGGGCACGACCTTCACAATTGACCTTGATCTCATTTTGAAGATACTAACAAGAAGATGTCAAAACTGAAAACCCCATGTCATTATCTGGTTAAATAGTCAAGTTATAACAATTTGAAGCCATTTTACGATTTTTTTAAAAATTAAACGCAAAAACGCGTAACCCATTTTTCGACCGAATTTCACGAAATGGACAAACTACAAGCTTAAGACCCTAGAGAAGCAAAATATCACATCAGATTTTTTCTCCCATCATCGGTTTCAAAGAAGAAGATTTTTCAAGATTTTTGCACCCCTAGGTCACTGTGACCTAGTTTTGGTAGCCATGGCAACGCCATGAACAAATCTAAATTGCACCGGCCCAGACATGCTTCTGACCATGTCTCGTTGAAATCTGCCAAGTACTTTCAGAGGAGAAGTTGAAAATGTGTGTTAACGACGCACGAACACACGCACGCACATACACACGCCGCACGATACCATAAGCTCACATTACCTTTGGTCAGGTGAGCTAAAAATGAAATGTAATTGAGGGTTACAAATTGAAGTACAGTCAAGCCTGTCTATAAAAGCCACTTAAGGGAACCAATAAAAGTGGCCTTTATGGCAGGTTGGACTGTACTTTCGATGAAAGACTATAAAACCGTTTGTCGTATGACCGGCAAATCTATAGCAGATTGACGAAGAAAGAAATTCGTAGCTGAAAAAATTTATACCGGTATATACATGAACCCCCCACCCCCCAAAATACAATCAACAGCACGAAACAGCAAAGGTTTGGTTACAAGACAAGACCAATAATAACAAAGAAATGAAACAGCCCTCAAAGTGGGTTAAAATTAAAATTTTCAGGTGGCCAGTGGAAATTCCAAGTGACCAGACAACCTTTTTTCCAAATGAAGGAAAATTAAGTCATCATAATAGGTTTGAGGAACAAAAATGCACATTTTTAAAATTGACTTACGATCACTTACATCAGTGTATTAATAACAATAATGATGATGTAAATTGCCCATTATATTGCCTGAAATGGCAACAGTATCATGAAAATTTTGTTACAAAGAAATAATCTATTCTCTGGTCAAAAAAGTTCAAATTTAAAGTCGACAAGCTGTCCACCATCTACAAATTTTAGGTCGCCAGACACAATTCCAGGGTGATATGGCCACCATTTTAGTAGACAAAATTGAGGGCTGTGAAACGTTTCTGAAGAAATAAACTTGGCGGAACGTGCCAATAATATAACCTATATCATCCAAAGATAGATTGAAGGTGTTCATCTAGTCATGATGCAGTTTCTTTATCATGGTTAAAATGTCCTTAACCTTACGTGAACAGCACTTCTGTTTAAGCGGTCAATTGCATTGATAATCTCTTTGCTTTTATTTTGTCACGAAAACTGTCTAACTTTCTCATACTAGAATTTGATTTGGGTTCAAATTAAAAACAAACATACTTATATATGTCTGAATCAAAATCAAGAAGCAAAGTAAAATCTTTGAAACTGAAAATTAGGTCAAATACGTGAAATTGCTACCAAGGAAGTCAGACCGGGTGCTCAGGAAAGATAAGCACCTTCGTTGCGGGCTGGAGTTGCTTCCATTTGTAAGCGCGCACTTTAGACCAGTTTCCATAACGCTTGGTCTGTAAAATGTTGGTTTTAGTTTTGACTTCGGACTGGTGTGACAAAGCCAGGTATATAATTATGCATAAATATATATACGTAGCAGTTTTAACACCAAGTATGTAGCCGACATTTAACAACTAATATTTGAAGGATAATTCAAATATGACCCGTTCAAAACCACTAGTGAAGATACTTAAAGACGTTCATCGTAGGCGTAATACAAAACATTTCTGTAAATAAACTGACGTGATTTTTACAATTACTGATGGCATTTAACCAACTAATATCTTAAGGATAATTCAAGTAAGACCTGATCAAAACCACTATCGATGACACTTAAAGGTCACCGGTCACCAAAAACCGATTTTTTTTTAGTATTATTTTCCGAAAGATTACATCATAAAAAGTCGATTTAGCCACAAATAACATTTTTTAATCATTTCTATCCTTTTCTACAGCGTAAATTAAAGTCCCGAAACTGTTGAAAAACTGTGTTATCTCCCTTTGGTAGTAAAAAGGCACAAAACCGGAAGTGACGCAGAAGGTGTTATCCCAGCTATTTAGTAAATGAAGCTTGTATAGTGAACTGCATTTATTACCCAGATTTATCGGAAATAACTTCTATTGTTTTTACATATTTATTTATTTTTTAGCATTGGGTATTTCAGTTGACTTCAGCAGAAAAAAATTAATAAAAAATAAACATAATAATAAGAAATAAATAAGGAAATAAAAAACTATATTTGTGTTTGCTCTAAGTATGATATACTATTTACTAATACTTTTACAAAACATAATTTTACATTTCTTTTGATAATTATTTATTTATTTATTTATTTATTTATCCATCTATCTATCTATTTATTTATTTATTTAATTATTTATATCCATTAATCACAACAAATAATAAAAGAACCCCAATTTCCGTTTTTTATTTAAAATATTGTTCATATTAATTTTCATTAATATTTAATATCATTTTAATCTTTACATATCTCTGAGTTATTTATTTATTTATTTATTTATTTATTTATTATTTATTTATCGCAACAAATAATTAAAGAACCCAAATTTCCGTTTTTATTTAAAGTAGTGTTCACATTAATTTTCATTAATATTTAATATCATTTTAATTATCTTTACATATCTCTTTGAGTTATTTATTTATTTATTTATTTATTTATTTATTTTTATTTATTTATTCATTTATTTATTTATTTATTTATATCTATTTATCACAACAAATAATAAAAGAACCCAAATTTCCGTTTTTTATTTAAAATATTGTTCACATTAATTTTTATTAATATTTAATATCATTTTAATTATCTTTACATATCTCTGATTAATTAATTAATTAATTAAGTTATTTATTTATTTATTTTTATCTATTTATCCTAAGGAATAATAAAAAGAACCCAATTTTTTGTTTTTTATTTTAAAAAAATCTTTTCTCTCTAGTACAGGCATATTATGACCTCAAATTGATTTTAATTTATATTTGTTTTAGAAAGTGTCCCATTTTTAATTTCTTTCAAATTAGATTAAAATCAATGATTTATTATTATTATTATTATAATATTATTATTATTATTATTATTATTTTTATTTACCCATGTAATTAATCAAAAGAACACGTTTTCGGATAGAATCTAGATCCAAGACCTGCAGTTTTTGTACAACGAAAATATCAAAATACAGGTTTAAAAAATAACTTCTTATTGTCTCTCAATTAAAATATTTCATCCCAAGATTACTTAAATATGAAAGTAATTTCAATTCAATAGCTTCTTATTCCTTATTTGCAGTAAGTTTAATAATAATAATAATAATAATAATAACAATAATAATAATAATGGAAATTGAAGTTTACGTTAGTGGGTAATTTAAAAAAAAAATATTTGTTGATATTTTCCGATGGAGTACTGATCAGAATTCTAATTCTCATTTATTTTCACTGTTTTCATGATGAAATAAAAAAAATAATAAAAAATTTCATATAATAACTTTATTACGCTTTAATTTTAATGGATGAAAAGAACTTTGTCAAAATGTGATACCAGTGAGATTATGCTCAACTAACTAAGGACTCAAAACTCGAGTGTAACTTTCTTTCATTTATTCACAATAAACTAATATCATTCAAAGCGTGATTTACACCCCTCAGATACCAGTAATTAAGAGATTATCAATATGCTACAGTCCATTGGGAAACATCCTGTTTAGAAGTAGACATCTACCACCTGTAATCAACAATTTACCTTACAATATGCAACATTAATTGACACGTGTGATTATCTTTATGATATACCCAGTAAATGCTATTTGTCATTTTGATGGATTCTGAAAATCGAATAAATTAAAGTTAAATGAGATTGGTTAATTTGAACAGGGCATACAAGACTTTGTTTGAACGTGTGAACTGAATGAATTACGGAATTAAATTAATTTTGAAAATCAAAATTGTTTAAAATCTATTTATTTGACTGAATTGATTCATAATAAATTGAATTGTCTTAAATGATTATACCACTCACATTTCCCTGACTTATCTCGTAATATTTAATCTGAATACATTCAAAACAATTAGAAAGCTGCATGAAGGACTCGTGTAAATCTGGCTTTAATTTGTTCTGAAATTTGTGGAAAAAACATGTTTATCGGTCATTGTGATTTTATTATCTCCAAACGTCACAAAATATAGCATTTTGACTTGAAATCAAACTTTAAAACCCGTCAAAACGCCACACAAACCCACATGTAATATATGGATACATATATAGGTAATGTGTCTTTCCTCAGCAGCTTAACACCATGTACGTCATCAATTAGGTCGCCGGAAAGTTACGAGCGGTGTCGGAAACTACCGAGTATTAGCAGTTCGTTCAGGTAAGGTTTTAGTGTATTACAGGTAAATCTAAGACGTGGGAAACCGTCAGACACATCAATATTGACTATTCTACTCATTGGAATGCAAAATACAAAATTGATAAATTTGGTTACCGGTGACCTTTAAAGACGTTCATCGTAGGCGTAATACATAACAATAACACTTTACATAAACTGACGTAATTATTACAATTACTGATGACGTAGCTCTAAAAAGTTGAATTAAAACATACACCCCCGATATAGGCAAACAATATTGACCTGTCTGTTTGACCTTTAATTGAATTTTTTATGGACCGGAGCATCCATATATAGGGAACACAGGTATTTATTTTGTCTACATAATGGGGAAACATGCATTGTTTATGTATATACTGCGATTGATAAAATTACTCGTGTATATTTAATAGATCCGCGTGTATGAATATTTCTGATGATAGGTTGAACGGACAGGACCATTGTTGCATATGACAAAGGTTGTCGTGGTATTATGTAGATCATAATTTACGTTCATTCATTCATTCATTAATTCGTTACTTTAAAGGATCCAGATATCAAATGGTTTCATATTCCAAGACTCTATACTTAAAATTTTATATAACAATACCACATTTTGTATATAACGTAGGTAATTCAAAGGAGACTACATTAGTGATATGAGCCAATTAAATACACATATATTATGATAGTAAAGATAAAAAATACCGTTTTTATTTGTGTCATCAATATAGAACTAACATTGAATTTTTAAATTTCCCATCATTGTGTTCGTCTTAAATCTCCTATAAATGTATGTCTATCAAATAAATCACTGGATATGCACTGACAAAGTATTTTTATTGATTGATTGATTGATTGTTTTTCTGGTTTATTTATTATTATTGAAAGATTCAAAATATGACAATACATGTAAACAAGATCATTTAAGACGTCTAAAGGTCTTAATGGTTTACTGTCACCTTGAATATAATGTCATTGACAACCAACTTCGCCAATATTGTAGATTATAACGCCCTGGTGCTACATGGCCTTTCTTTTCATGACAAAAATATTTTGAGGTTCTTTCACTTGTTCCTTTGGCCATGGAACATCCATGACAAGTTTTACGATTGGCTCACTGGTTTTGAAAAATGTTGTAAATATGTAAAAGTTAACGTCTCACGGTGATAGCAGACAAAACATAATCCCCATATACACAATGAATGAAGGTCAAGGCCAACTGACGTCATGCATGAGCTTTGTCGATCAATTGGTTGAATGGGATAAATAGTCCCAGTCAAGAATATTTCACTTATATCTAGACGTAGCCAGCTATAACAATAAAGGGTTTTACAACTTTAAGTTGCCGTGTTTTGAACAAAAGTAAGGGTCAATTCAAAGGGTTCGGACTTGGCGACACCCCTGCAAAATGTAAGACATTGGTTGGCTGGCTCTGGATGATGTTTACAAATGTGAACGTACGGTGGATGAAATAGTGTATATTTTTTTTCCTTGCACACAATTTTGATTACACACGTGGCGGGTGTAGCTAGCTAAACAGGAAGTGCTTAGTCTTCCGGAGCACCCGGTCTCACTTCCCTGGTGTAAGTTCACGTGTCTAACCTAACTTGTCAGTTCCAAAGTTTTTACTTTGCTTCTGGATTGTGATTCGGTCATGGATTGGTATGTTTGTTTTTGATTTGTTTAATTGATAAGCTAGGTATAATCTAAGGTCACCACTGATTCAAATATTTTGTGAACTAATTTATTATATATGAAAATAACATGATGGCGTTTTACTTTTTGCTAAACCTAACACACTACTCTTCTTAAATGCACCGAAATGTAGATATATACATATTGTAACTGCATATTCTTTTTTTTCAAATTTCACGATCAATAACCTAATTTTGTTTTAAAGTTTATTTTCCACTCTGTTGACACAAGTCACAGTTCACTGATGTGGAATCCATAATGGTGGCCATGTAGTACTTTAACCACACCACTGGGTATCATTTTGTTATATCAAGTTTTATAACCAAGTCTCTATATGTCTATCTTGCCATGTCTCATTTTCTTACCTCATTCCTTTGTTTCTTCTTTCACCAGAAAACCAAGCACTGGTGTTGTTTTTAGCTCACCTGACCGAAGGTCATGTGAGCTTATGGCATAGCGCAGCGTGTGTATGTGCGTGTGTGCGTGTGTGCGTCGTTAACACCTATTTTCGACTTCTCCTCTGAAACTACTGGACAGTTTTTAATGAAACTTTGTCAGAAGTATATATGGGCCGGTGCAATTCAGATTTGTTCGTGGCGTTGCCATGGCTACCATAACTAGGTCAAGGTGACCTAGGGGTGCAAAAATCTTAAAAAATCTTCTTCTCCGAAAGTACTGATTGGAGAAAAAATCTGATGTGATATTTGGCTTCTCTAGGGTCTTAAGCCTATAGTTTGTTCATTTTGTGAAATTCGGATAAAAAATAGGTTACGCGTTTTTGCGTTTAATTTTGAAAAAATCGTAAAATAGCTTCAAATTGTTATAACTTGACTATTTGACCAGATAATGACATGGGGTTTTCAGTTTTGACATCTTCTTGTTAGTATCTTCAAATTGAGGTCAAGGTCAATTGTGAAGGTCGTGACCTAATTTTTTTTACCTCTGATTATAATTATTATCTCGAAAACTATAAACTTTTTGTATAGGCATGTATATTAGAATGTTGTAGGTATTGATACAACGATCATTTTGATGTATAGAAAAAGGTCATGGGTTCAAAGGTCAAGGTCACAGATGTGAAACAATACCGAAATGGTTAATTATCTTGAAAACTATAAACTTTTTGTATAGGCATGTATATTAGAATGTTGTAGGTATTGATACAACGATCATTTTGATGTATAGAAAAAGGTCATGGGTTCAAAGGTCAAGGTCACAGATGCGAAACAATACCGAAATGGTTAATTATCTCGAAAACTATAAACATTTTGTATAGGCATGTATATTAGAATGTTGTAGGTATTGATACAACGATCATTTTGATGTATAGAAAAAGGTCATGGGTTCAAAGGTCAAGGTCACAGATGCGAAACAATACAGAAATGGTTAATTATCTCGAAAACTATTAACATTTTGTATAGGCATGTATATTAGAATGTTGTAGGTATTGATACAATGATCATTTTGTATAGAAAAAGGTCATGGGTTCAAAGGTCAAGGTCACAGATGCAAAACAATACCCAAATGGTTAATTATCTCAAAAACTATAAACTTTTTGTATAGGCATGTATATTAGAATGTTGTAAGTATTGATACAACGATCATTTTGATGTATAGAAAAAGGTCATGGGTTCAAAGGTCAAGGTCACAGATGCAAAACAATACCGTAATGGTTAATTATCTCGAAAACTATAAACTTTTTGTATATGCATGTATATTAGAATGTTGTAGATATTGATACAACAATCATTTTGATGTATAGAAAAAGGTTATGGGTTTAAAGGTCAAGGTCACATATGCGAAACAATACCGAAATGGTTAATTATCTTGAAAACTATAAACTTTTTGTATAGGCATGTATATTAGAATGTTGTAGGTATTGATACAACGATCATATTGATGTATAGAAAAAGTTCATGAGTTCAAAGGTCAAGGTCACAGATGTGAAACAATACTGAAATGGTTAACTATCTTGAAAACTATTAACTTTTTGTATAGGCTTTTATATTAGAATGTTGTAGGTATTGATACAACAGTTATCATGATTTAAAGAAAAAAGTCATTGGGGTTTAGTATTTATGTTTTCTTTAAATCTATCAGCTAGCCATTAGTTGTCAGGTGAGCGTATCAGGCCCATGGGCCTCTTGTTTTAGTTAAACATTCCTTAACGGTTGGTATATTTTACTGACGGTGACCACTAGTTAAATATAAGTTTGACAGTTTTTGAATCCTCCAACTGTACTAAATTGAACAATGACACCGAACGCAATTTTGTCATATTGTTGGTACAAAGTCATTAAATTTTTATATAAACAGTGGCCCAAACGTGTGTTTCCCTTTCCTACTTCGTGTGTTTTCCATTTTGATTATTGTTTTGTGTTCTTCTTTGCATGTGTATTTGCAACATCCTCACAACTCCATTGGCAGTTTGGCGGACCTGGTTCAATAGGACAGGTGGGCGAGTAGCTTAGTCAGTAGAATATTCCGTTAGTATTGGGAAGGTCATTGAGTACACTACTCTCCAAAAAACTGTGCTAAAAACTGAAATTGCTGGAAAAAGGATGTAGAGTTTTGTAATCAAAGATCACTATACTATTGTTTGTGTATATATTGTCTTGTTTTCTGATTTTATTCTAAGTTTATTCAAAGGCAGGGGTTGAGATTAACAGAAGCCCGGTAGCCCATGGCCAAGAAAATTGTCTGGGTCCCCAAAGTTTTAAAGATCTTTGTATTGCTATTGCAACTTTTCTCAAAAAGGGAGCAGGGTCCCTAACTCTAAATAGTTAAGCTTCATCACTGAAAGGCCTCATCGACCAAGAGTTTAAAAGCACAAATATAAAGATTACTGCACCTGTCACTGACTGGGTTTGAATCCAATAAAGAAGATCCTTGTGAGAAAATGTGTCCGTTGTCTTGTTAAAAGATTTGTCCCGGTACCCCAAATTCCCCAACCATCCATGAACTGAGCACTTCCATGAAAACATCTTGAATGGGAAGCGCTTGTTAAGGGTTTAAAACTTAATTAATCCAGTCCGCCCCTTAGTTGTTTCAAGTTCCCGGTTGCTTTGGTAGCTGTAAATTATGTAATTTCTTGAAATGTTTGATACTTCATAAAACTCGTTTCAAACAATAAGGTTAGAGTCAATACCTCATTTGCAGTATATGTGGCCTGTCGGTGGCAACCACAAGTAACAGCAGAAATACTCACATTTAATGCTTGTACATTTCCTGAGATGTTCAGCTGATAATGTCATCAAGTCTCACCATAATAGCTTCAATGGTTAAGGAAGAAATCCAAATACAACGTTTTGGACAAATAAATTGATGACATTCATCTTGACTGGGGTGTAAAACTCCATTACTCTAATCCTCTTCTTAGATGTTTCAAATTTTTAGTTTGTTTGGTAGCTGTAAATGTCTTGAAATTTACGATGTCGGCAGATGAATAGATGGCTTTCATTATCTAAATTGGGGTGTATTTGACTGGTGTATACAAGTAAGATGTTTCAAGTTCTTGGTTGCTTCTTGGTAGATAAAAAGATAGATAGACAAACCAGCAGGTTTATTTATAATATGACATACACAGCTAAGTCATATGCTGATCTTGTCCTGGTTTCATTAAAATCCCATCAGTGGTTCAAGAGTTAAGTAATGGTTTTTAATGTCTCAGTCAAGAAAATTTCACTTATAAGCTATAGGCAATGGTGCAGAAATTTTGTTTGTGCATTGTGCTGGCTGATGGCATTCTGCTAATACAGCAATCTTTATTGTCCCGCTCCTTCCGTGACAGAACCTTGTTTATTAAGTTCCCATCAGAAAGAATCTTGACTTTCATTCTGTATGCAGAGTGCTTGGCAAAAGAGTAGTCACCTTCAACTTTCAAGTATTCGGTCAGACCTGGCCGGTGATCAAACCCACAACATCCTACTTACAAAGCAAGCACTCTACCAACTGAGCTACAACAGTGGTTCCAGACAAGATTAATAGAATCTGTCACAAACAGGTGATAGATTCTGTTTCTCGTACCATTTAAGTGTTTATAACTGCGATACTACAAAACAAAACAGGTTCCCTCATGGGGTCTCTTGCATTCCTTTGGGCACCTAATGCATTGTACAAATTCGTGCTTTGAAAATAATCCCATCGACAACTCTTCAAAATTTCAAAATATCAATGATTTGTATTCAATGCAAATATAAAACAACTCTGACAATGAAATATTTTGAATAAAAAGTAAAATAAAACACATATGTGAAAAATAAATAAACGCTTTGTTTTGATGACGTCAAGCACAATGATTGGATACGTCATTCGATTGTTCAATATGTCGCGTGAGGCAGTACCAGACAAACTGGACAAGACAGAAAATCTAGCACTGGTGTGCGCGTGAGATTTTTCTGTCCGAGGTACGAGAAAGAGATATAAATGTTCAAACTTCAGGATGCAAATCAGACTTGTTAACATCTTCATCTGTCTCACATCAGTCCACCAATCATCAATACATTTGGCTCACAGCAGTGGTCTACCAATCAGGCTCTAATTTTTTACAATCATTTCTCAACTAAGAATTTCCTTAATTTAAATTTGGCAACTTTCAAATCTTGAACATTTTTTAAAAATTTTTTAAGCTATCTATACATTTAAGGTGTCACTAGGTAGAATATTACTTCAGGCTTATAAAATTTGTGTTTAGATTGGGTCAAAAAATGTTTACTTGTAGTTCCAAAAATTTGCTAATTTAAGCTAAGGAAAAACTTAAGTAAGCTGTAAATGTAAAATCAAAAACAAACATACTAATCCATGTCCGAATCACAATCCAGAAGCAAAGTAAAAACTTTGGAACTGACAAGTTAGGTAAGAAACTTAAACTTGACTCTTCACTAGTTTTATCAAACATGAAACTTTCCTGAATAAAATCAACATAACACTGCATTTGTTTTAATTAGGTTTATTCAACAAAACATTTGATTAAAATAATTTCAGTGAAATACATAACATAACAAAATAATTGGTTAAATTATTTCAGTGAAAAACATAACATATATCCATTGTAAAATTTAATTGTTGTCATTGAAGTACCAAAATAAAATTCTTCTATTTTTTCCTCAATTTATCACCAAACCTCTTTAATATGACAAAATCTGACTGCTTAAACAGTGATAGTAAATCACGGTTTCACTGTACTGGCTGGCTGGCCATTAAAATGAACAAAATTAAACAACTAATGAAGATATATAGTAAAACCATGTTTAAATGCTCCTTGATAACATTGCCACATCATGCTATTTTGAAGTCACAAAGTCTATTTTTTTTTCTTGCTTTATTAGCCCCCCCCCCCCCCCCCACCCCTTCTTATCACCAAACCCTCTCATGATGCAAAATTTGACTGATCACAATGGTTGCAGTGAATCATGGTTTTACTACACTAGTCCTAATAAAAATCAAACTAATACATCCTTTTATGCTCCGTGAAAACTTTGCCATGACATTCTATTTTGAATTCTCATTATAATTTCCTATGGTTGTCTTTATTAGCTTTCCTCATTTTATCACTAAACTCTCTCATAATAATAAAAATATGAAGAGATTAACTGTTCAAATTGCAGGCAGTGTATCAAGGTGTTACTGTACATTTCCTTATGGTTTATATACACATATTTTAACCCTGTAAACACAGAAGGCATTCAAGAACAAAATTTATTTTTAAAATACAAATGTTTGGTCTTAATTTATCATCTACAAAATATAAAAGTTATTTTTGCTTGGCTCATTATTTTTAAAAGTATAATAACTATCAATAATGAAAAAACTATCCAAAATATGGTCAAAATAACAATGAATTAGTCGCAACAAACATCATATAAGTTACATTCCTACAGTACAGACTTGTTGAAAGTTGAGCACAAAGTCAACAAATTATGGCCGAATCGACTATTCAACTAAATCTTTGTTAGCTACATGTATATCTTGATAACTTTTCGACAGCCACTTTTTTACTGCCGTCTACTATAGCAAACTAAGCCTTGGCCACTTGGTTTCTGACGTTTTGACTCTTTTTTGTTATCATAGTGTTAAAATTTCGACAGGTCTGTACTGTATGTTCTGGGCTTGTTTTTTTTCAAAGCTCTTATTATCTTAACCCATTGTTAGTGAAATATCTTTTTAGCCTTTTTTTCTAATTAATGTTGAATAATAAGAGGTACACATAATTATGTCATTAGTTCGATATGACTTGTTTTAAAGGTAAACAACATTGACCTGTCCGCTTGACCTTTTATTGGGAATATTCATGTAAGATGGTCCATCCAATACAAGTTGAAGTGATAGTGATTCACAGTTAATACACAGACTATACAGGTTTCTTGCGATTTAGACATAATATTAAACACCTGTGTCCCGTATACATATATATACAGGGTCTATCATAAATATTTATATTAAAGGTCAAGCAGACAGGTCAATGTTGTTTGCCTATAGTCATTTAATGTAATTTTTGATTTTCACTAAGAGTAACAGACCAGTTAAACTAACTCAGAACTTTGAAACAGACCAGTTAAACTAACTCAGAACTTTGAACAACTAGGCCCTACAGACCCTAACAATCATTCCTTAACTAAACTTTCTTAACTAACTAAAATCTAGAACAATTAAAATTTTTTAATAGTTTTGTTCATTGTTAAAATATCCTGGAATTTAAGGTGACATTTTGAAGATCACATCAAGGTCATAACATCTGTATTTGGTTTGTACAGAACTGTTTATTGTGTAGTTCCAAAAGAGATTGCTAAAAATTGCTAAATTTAAGTTAAGGAAAATCTTCATTAAGAGAGCGACTGTGAAACTGGAACCAGGCCCTGGTTTTTCAAGATATTGAGAAATTAAGAGTGTCAATTTTAAGATGCTTTCTAGATTAAAACATTAGCATACAAAAGTATTCATCAGTAGTTAATTTTTTTTATTTTTTATTTTTTTATTTTTTGAAACTAAAATTTGCTAAATTTAAGTTATACAAAATCTTAGTTCGGGAATGATTGCGAAACTGGAACCTGGCCATAAAAACTCATAATTATAGAAAAATTCATATGCCCTCGAAAGTATCAATATTTTAAATACATCTTGTCTGCATCACAACAAAGTCTGAACCATAATATTTTGCAATAATTGAGGACAAACAGAATTTGATATGATACTTTGAAAATCCTCAACTTGTTTAGATATTAAGCTCAAGTTTCACATTCAAGGCTTAACTGAGATCACTTAAATATGGAAACAGGTCAACTTTGTAACATGAATTTCTGCTAGAGTTATTCCCCTTTTGTCATACAGTTTACTAAAACCTATGAAAATCAAGTAATAACACAAGGAAAGTAAATAATGATGATTATGCTGGAGCATAATACAAATGTATTGCAGATCAGATGGAGCTGCCATGGCCGAGTAGCCCAATTGGAGCCTGTATTCTATCAATTTATTGTCAATAGAGCTAAAAATAAATGAATGCTTTTAATTCCATCTCAATTACATTGAGGATAACATAAGTAAAGTGTAACTAAATTTTAGTTATGCATGATGGTGGAATTGTCAGATTCCAATAGTGTTAACCTAAAAACATGGAATTCATGTCTATATCATATATAAACAATCTCTGTCATTTGTTATCAGAAGATGCCTGAACAGGGTCCCATTTTAGCTTGAATCAGGAAAAAATTTGAAATTTTCATCTATAAATTTTAAACTTTGAAATAATATGAATGTGAAGTGCTATTTTGAAAATATCTTTATTTTTATTAGGTACTTTAATTTTATTTTATTTTGTATTTAAATTGACTTTCAAATTATATCAATTGTTACAAAATGGAAGAAAGTATTATTATGAAACTGACATTTCACTTCATCTGTCAATCAAAATTAATAGATTTTAGGTGTTCCATCCTCTTACTAGAGATGTCATGGTGATAAAGGAATATTTTTTTTCCAAATGATATTGACACACCCATTTCACCTGTCAATCAAACTGAAGAGATGCCAGGTGCTCAATTCTCCTTACTGAGGTTGCCATGGTGATCCAAGGAAAGATCGTCTGCTCTTGCATGCAGCATGCATCAAAGTTTGAATTTTGTTTGCTGATGGATGCAACAAATGAGGTAATTTATAATACTTATTCAAAATGCAGTAGCTGTTAAAATATCAGTTCAATTTATTTCATGATTTCTAGTGCAGTGATGATTAACACAAATGCAAAGTTGGTAATTTTTAAAATTTATTCACTCAGAATATGCATGTTCTAAGTTTAAACAATGAAACTTACAACTTTCATTTCATAAGCTATCAGAGTTGCGTTTTCATTTCAGGCAGTCAAAATCACCACTGAATGCTAATTTCTGAACATTTATAAAAAAAAACCCCAAAAAATATTTTACCAACTTTGTCAAATAGTATTTTAAAAAAGAATTATTTTTTACTACACATGATTTTAAATTTGTGGAAACCTAGAAAGTTATTACTTGAAAGATTGCATCATTGCAAAAGACACTAGCAGTGCAAGAACATTAAAGATTGTTTTAAGTGTTCCAGACACAGTATCTGTACACCTGCAGGTAACAACAAAGTTCCTGGCAGTGTAAATTATGTGGAGTTGCATTCTGCAAAGACAGTGATTGGTTTGCAAAATTTCATTAATCACATTCACTGATAGTCCAATTTTTTATATTATGTCTGTCTCCCCTAATGTCTGAATTTTGTTTGAAAAAGTCATGATTTTTTTCAAGAGAGAAAAGAGAATTTGGGAGAACAGACGCTGAAATCTCATGAGAAAAATGAAATGCAAAAAATGCATCATCAAACAGTCCCCATGTAAATATGTTTTGTATAAAGTTTTTCAGTTTTAAGATTTGTTGGACTCAAACTTCAGGGGTCCTACCAGTTTTGGGGTCCAAAAATATAGGAAAAATAGGAATATGGGGTCAAAATTATAGGAGTTTTCACTACAATTTTAGGAATATTTTTAAATTGTTTACACATAAACTATACATCCGTGGCCACATTTTCTCCCTTTTAGCCATTCCCTTTCCTTTTGCTAACACACATAAAACATTGGCAACTGTAATGTACACTTAATACTTTAGAAATACATAAATGTTAATCTTGCTTCAGATATGTACTAAATATAGGGGAAATGTCCCAATTCTGAATTCCTGATGCTACCAGTAACAAATATATAGGATATATAGGAGGTTTTTCAAATTATATAGGAAAATATAGAGAAGAGTCAAAATTATACGAAATATAGGAAAACATACGATTGGTGGGGCCCCTTGGACTTCATGTAGAAAACAGATGCAAAAAGTCGTAATTGAATTTAGGTAAGTGTTGTGGTCAGTAAGTAATTAACCCTTTGTGTACCCCTTTGTGTGGTAGCAGTACACATCATACTCCTGTTCATTAGCGGTAATACCTGTATACAGACAGGTAGAATATACCTGTAGGCCATGTGGTCAGTTTTGGCTTGAGACACTGACAGTGTACATGTGTTTTCATATACCATTTTGTTCAGTTTAGTTTTCTGATGATTTGTATTGATGTAATGACATCACAGTGTATTGTTCAGTAAACTGCATATTGTGCTGTGTGCAGGGGAGTTGACTTCTGAGTGAGGTAAGTACACATTAATTACAAACATGACTGTTTTCCTCAATATTCAAGTTTTGTAAAGCATTTAAACATTTCACCTGTTTAATATTGAATTGAGTTTGAAATGTAATTAATAATATAATTGGATAATATTTGCATATTGTTGGGCAGTAGTGGACAGTAGCTATAGTGTATTCATAGTGAAGTTTTGCACTGAACAGTATTGCATGTAATAGTACCGGTAATGTAAATTCAAATTTTAATCATTTGAGTGATATATATATAGCCAGCAAGCCATCTTGGCGACATTATGAACCCTGTAATGTGTCAGATTAGTTCATATAACACACATTATAAATAATATGAAAGAACTCAACAATCAAAGACTGAAAATAACAGTCACGGCAACGCCTATTTTTAGAGTAATTCCAGCAAAAAATCAACATGAAAAGAATGAACTTGTACCGCTAAAAGATCCAAAACCGATTGAACTAAAATACACATCACTAGTAAAAAAGAGAATCCAGCAGTAAATTGCGGAGCAGATGGATTAATTGATTATAAATCTTTAGGTTACATGGACACAACTGATACCATTTTGAAACAGGATTTAGAATTGTCAGAACTGTCCTCGGACGAAGAAATATATGCGCCATCAGTGGAAAAGTACACACCTTATGAATCATACAGATCCAGGATTAATCAATTTGAAAATAACATTATTACCCCAGATTTACCCAAAGGGTTACTTAATATACAAGCAATTGAATTGCCAATGAATAGAAATTGACAACATAATTGCTTCTTCCTTAGGCAGTGTTGTTATAAGTTAATCTTCTTATTTATGAATTCAATGGACAGATGAATTGTTAGTCAGAAAGTCAATTGATCAGTTGAATTATCAGTTAAATTATAAACTTGTTTCCTAAATTATTTTTTAAACTACATCTCAGATTTGTGATTTTGATTTTCCACTATGGAGGGATGTCAATGGTGGATGCATACCATGACACCACAACTGGCATAATTGAGAGTCATCAAGGCTGTCACTCTTGCTGTGAAATTGTATTCACATTGCAAAGAGAAATGTTAGATTTAAGAAAAAGATTAGAAAGATTAGAAAAAAAGAGAGCAAGTAAATAAACTTTGTTATAACCAATGCAATTCATCCTTATTGTTAACTTGAGCCAAAGGCGTCATCTGTCAGGCATAAACTTGGCACATTTTCCAAAAATGAAAAATCAGTAAATACTGTAATGCACCACATTTACCTAATTTTGAGAAACCGAAAACTTTAAAATGTTCATACTTTAAGTAATAATTTTATTGTGAATTTGTGTCATTATCAATATGAAAGAACACATGTTAGATATCAAGTGCTAACACCAGAAGTTACTTCCAGTTTCAATATCGAATCGTCCAATTTTTTTAACTACATTTATTTCAATGTCCACTCGGAATCATTGCTAAGTAATATATACATTTTGACTTTTGTTGTTCCAATAATTATTTTTTTTTCAATCTTTACAGGTGGAGAGGTTTGGAAATGAAAATAATGAAAGTGAAGCAGAGGAACCTCTGTATAATAATAAAACAAAGGTATGGAAAAATATTTGTAGCAAATGCTGATTTTTTTAGGATATGTAAATACACAAATGGTAACTCATTGTTATAACTTGTTGTGAACCTCCATCATAGAAATGTCGGATGCTCCAAAATGGTATAAAGTAGTTCTGCCATTTTGATAAACTATATAGGTGATTTGTGAAAATAGTTCCTCCAATGAAAATTATTTAAAATCTATGTATATAAATTTCTTAAAATGTGTAAATGTTGTCAACATTCTTTATCATAAGCTAGTCTTAGTTTTTTATAAACAAAGATATTTTGTATTGTTTACGGGGCTGGTGTCAGACAAATGCCCATCATTAGGTATCAAGGCTTATTGCAGTTACATAAGTACTGTTAGATGCAGCTGCATTAAGTAATTATTATTTATCATTTCAGGCTGAATTAGTGGTTCTTGCCAGCAACTCTGCCAATTTAGCAATTGGGGTGAGGAGACTCATGAGTGAGTTATTCACTGAAGCTGAAATTGCCAACTGCCTCATAATGGGGAAGTTTACTAATAAAAAAGCTTCGATAAAATCAGGGTTAGATGAGTCAAGAAGAAATCTCTGTGAGAGTAAGTTGTTAATAAATAATAAAACAATTTAACAATATTTTTTTTTGTCAAACATGGTAAGGCAAGCATTTGTTCCTGGATATAACTACTTTTGTGTAGTGTAGGATTGTAAGCTTACCTGTGATTGCCATTTAAGGCAACTGATGTTACATGTATATCCAAAGTCTAGGAAATATTATCTATTTTAAATAGTTGGTGATGAAATCCTAGCTTATCAATTAGATGATCTGTTTATCTTAAACAGTATTGCATAATCTGTCTAGAACCTTGTGTAATAACACCTTACTGTAAAGCATACCACTGATCTTTTTGCTTCCCATGCTGGTATGTGTTTTTCCCAGGTGCTCAGGTTTCCTTCACCATTCAGTCTTCTTGAATTCAGAATTCTTGAGAATTCTACCTCTGACAGTGTAAAAGGATCATAATTGATTTTTTATTACTTTATATTGAAATGGAAGGCAATTGCCAATCTATCTAACAACATAAATTTACTGATACTTAAATGCATGTGCATTAAAAACCATATAGATAGTTCAACAAAAATTGTATAGTTACTGATTTTGTTTTTGTTTTTATGTAATTTCAAAAATTCTTGTTTCACGTTTCAATGTAACGGTAAAAGAAGTCAGGGAAAAGATGAGGAGTAGACAGAAGATTATACAAAGATATTTAAGAGATACTGAAAAGGATGCAGATCAAAACTAAAAAAAAAGAAATATACAACAATATGATCAGAAACTGCTTTCTGATAAATGTTTTATATAATTTATTAAATTATTATACAAATACAAATTCATTCTTATTCATTATTGAATTAAAAATTTATACCATACAAATTGATGTGGGTCGATAACGAAAAGTTCCAGCTTTAATCAAATGGCTACGATTTTTTTTTTTTAAATTGTCCCAGTAAATCCCAGGTGTTTTGTCTCAGTTTATTCTAGCTTATCAAAGTTAAAGATTCAATGACTTTGGATTTCCTTAAGCTGGAAAAAGCTAGGATTTTCTGGGATTTTAAAGCTGGAAAAAGCTAGGATTTTCTTGGATTTTACCTAAGCTAAAAAAAAGCTAGGATTTTCTGGGATTTTTTTGTGTCGGTTTGTACCACAAAATCCCGTTCCAATACCGTCCCAGTTAATCCCAGCTAATTCCAGTTTAAAAATCCCAGCTAATCGTAGGATTTTCCAGCTTTATCCCAGCTAATTTCATCTTTTTGTTCCAGCTTTGTTCTGGAAAAAGACAGAAAATCCCATCTTAATTTCGCAGGGGTTAAGCCAGACATTGATTTGGTTCTGCAGAATATTTAATAATTGTACTCCATAATATAAATATAATGATGACAGCATTTTTTTGTGTAGTTGTACTATTTATGTAGAGAAATGAGTATTAAGGTTTTTGCTTGTAGAACTGGTGCCAAACACAAAAGTGTATATAACACAGAAACAGTTGTCAAGTGTCCTGTGGGGCTTGTCGTCGAGAACAAAATTGGCAACAAGACTTTTAAGTTGTTTCCACACTCGGGAAGAATTCCTAATTCTGAAATCATATAAAAATGTTCAGGAAGAATATAGAGAGGCAACTAAAAGTAAGTTAGTTCAAGACTTTTTGTCAATCTTGCAGTGTAGCTAGATGCTTGAATGTGCAAGTTAGTCATTTTTATTATTGTACATATTTTTGCTTAAATTATACAATCCATAATTTTATAAATTCAACGCGTAATGAGGTATCCAATGAGATTGCATATCACTGGTCACATGAAGGTCACTGCCTATCCTGGTTTTGAAGACGAAGGTCATCTTTCATATTGTTTTATCATTTCGTGATTTTTGCATCGTTATGAGGAATTTTTTGTAACCATCTCCAGCATAGTGAATTTATTTATCATCTCGCTCAGCAAATGGTAATTTTTTGTACACCATAACTCCTCAGGAGGGTGTATAATATAGTGAATTTACTACGGATCAGTGGTCCTAGATCAATGCCATCATGGCGGATCGGGAAAAGTTGAAGGACAATGTCAAGGGCAGCTCAGCTGAATTGACCATAAATGATGTTTCATTGGCCTCAGACAGCAAAAACTTTATTTGTTTGGACTCTGGATTGGATTTTAATCCATCCAACGGCGATATTTTTGATGCCACAGTTACGAATCTAGAGTCGTCTTTAGATAGAGCATCTACAACACAGAGTCGCATAAATTATGCAAATGAGGCAGAAATCTTGCAGCGTTCGAGATCTGAACCAGAAGTCACGTCCCGTTCGATATTTTCAAATTCTACTTCCGGCGATGCGGTTGTCAACAAACTTTTGGCACAGAATCAACTTTTGATTTCAATTTTTGCTTAAATTATACAATCCATAATTATCTGTTAAGTTTGATATAAAATTTTCATCAACTGAAAAAATATTAGACTGAGTATATGTTTCATGTTTCACTACTTCTTACAATATTCACAAGTTGAAATTGCAAAGACTTTGGGAGTGTCCCAGTCAAAAATATCTAGAATAGCGTCGAAGAAAGAAGATATAAAAATGGCTTACCAGAACAATGAAAACCCAGCAAGAAAAAGGCAAAGAACAGGCAAAGATGCAGATGTAGAGAGTGCACTTGCTCAGTGGTTCACCAATGCCAGAACAAGAGACATGCCTGTGTCTGGGAATATTCTTACAGAAAAGGCACATATGCAAAAAGAGACATTTGTTCCTACAAATGGTTGGCTACAGAGATGGAAAGAGAGAAACAACATAAGCTTCAAGAAGATGTATGGTGAGAAGGAAGATGCCGATGCCCCTGCCGCTGATACCTGGACAAAGACTGTACTGACCAACATACTACAACAAAACCATGAAGACGACATTTACAATGCAGACGAGACCTGACTGTATTACAGGGCCATGCCAGACGGTACCCTATGCTTCAAGACAAAAATTACAGAATTTATTACCGGGATTCCATAGACAAAAATAATAAAACAGCCCTTTTAAGGGCTATCCACTTTTTTTTTTTTAGAAAAGGTTCTATAGTTGTTAATTTCTTCACAACATAAAAATTATTACAACTTAATAAATAAAATTATTTAAAAAAAAAAAATCATTTTAATAACTGGATGTAGATGCCGTTTCATGTACACATTATAGAGCACATGTCACACATTGTATTCTATTCAACTCGTGGCTAAAAAACGACAACAACAAACACTTTTTAAATTATTTTATTCTCGGGATTATCATCTTTCTTTTTGTTTAACACAAGAAGCGTAGACATGTTACTTATTCTGAAATTATATATAAGTACAATGTACTTGATAACAACTGTAGATGTAGATGTCCAGTGATTTTGTTAAAAGTTTTTAAAAACTACCTTCTGACTTATTTGATAAATTGGGAAAATTTGACATAAATAAAATTTTCCTATAGGTCATGTTCTTATATTTTTCGAAGACATCCTTTGCCTTTACATCGTTTGTTATATGCATTAGATTATTTAGATGTTGTAGAATTATCATCTACAAAAAAATGTACATTCGGAAAGTTTGACTTCAGAGGAGAAATACATCAGCTTGGAGAAGCACAGAGAAAAGTGCAGGGAAAATGATGTTCTAAAATGCAGAGCGGAAGCTATATACATGTACAAGCCTACATTCAGTTCTGTAAATTCCACTATAACATTTTTAAACAAAATGTGGTATTGTATTTGTGTTTACCAATTACATAAGCCGATGTGTCATTAACAATGATTTGTAATATTGGCTTATGATATGATGTCAAATTGTTACTGTAAGGATAAAAGTACTATCGAAAGCCTTGTTTCAACTTCACATTCAATTTAATTGTATTTAATTTAGGTGATAAGAAGACAAAAAAAAAACTATAAAAAAGAAGGAAGAAGAAACTTCAAAAAAGAAGGCGGAGAAGCAAACCCTAGTATTGACCATGAAAGAACAGGCAAAAAATATGGAATTTGCCAAATCTGTAAGTCTCTGCAAAGATTTTTTTTATTTAATCTATCTTGACATGCAGAATTATTTTATTTTGTAAATGTTCAGTTGTCAGCATATCAAAATTTATTTAAAAAAAAAAATTGCTATTAAAACTTGCTCAAATGTCCGTCGTAAAAATACAGGTAATATTTAAAATCTGTCGCTCAAATTGTTAAAGTCAGTTTAAAACCGTAGGGTTACTACTAGGTATCCATAAATTTAAAATAATTAGTAGCCAAATTTCCAAATTTGTGAATATATAGTTTTTTTTAAAAGTGTATTTTTCCACAAATTTGCTAAAATAGGTTACTTTTTGAAAGAATACCTCAAAAATTAATAACCAATGGCGATTTTGGCTACCAGGAATGGAAACATAGTGACTATAGGGGTTAGGTAAGACACTCTAATTCTGTAGTATTTTTGTTTTGTTTTTGTATTCAATATTTTTAGCTGTTGTTGATGTGTAATATGTATGTAATATTGATCATTCTATTTTATAGAAAGCAGTTACATTGTCCTCAACAAGTTCAGTTGTGGCTGATGAAGTTGATGAGAAAACAGTTACTGATACAATGGAAGATTGTAATATGGTAAGTTACATAAAATACTAAAAAACTTCTTTACAATCACTTAAAAAATATATCTCAAAACACAAATTTAATATTGAGTTTTAGACTTTTAGTGAACGGCAAATCTGACAAATTAAACAAAAGAATTAGTACACGTTGTTGTTTGATTTAATTATTGATTTGGATTTAATTAATCTCGGTTGAATAAATTCACTCTTTTTGTTTAACAGGGGTTTAATGTCCCAGTCAAGAATATTTCATCTATATCAAGACATCACTTGCTATAGGCAAAGTACTTAATTTTTTACTTATGATTTGCTTGGGTGACATTTTCAGATAAGTCAAACTATTTTTACTTACCTGTGGAGTTCGAGATACAAGATTCAACATTATTTTGATGCCATAGTCATTTTAGTCTTTTAAAGATTTTCTTCTTTTAGTTTCAGCTATGGGGAAAGCTCATTACCGCGACATTGTCAAAATTTACCGTTCATTACCGCGACATTTTGTTAAAAAATAAAGTATACATTACCGCGACATTTTTTCATCTATATAGTATACGTTACCGCGACATATGTATAAAATTTACGATTGGTTTTAAAGAGTTCTACATGTACATGTATAAAATCAATACAACACATAATATACTCACTATCTACTCACCCTGAACTGAAATCAGTTATTGACAAAATGGCAACGATAGAGAAGTTTGTCACAAACAGAGGAAATCCTGGGATAATCGTAGATGGATTTAAATTCAGAAAAGATAAATTTTTCAAGAATTCAAAACTTTGGAGGTGCGTAGAAAAATCGTGCGAAAGTAACTGCAAAACTGATTTAGATGAGCTTCTTATATTAGGAGGAAGACTTGAGCATGATCACGACGAACCCGAGCGACGGACAATTGAGAGACAGAAAGTTCGACACGCCTGTAAAAGAAAAGCCGAAGATGAGCCATTAGAAAGACCATCTAAGCTGATCATTAAGGAGATTGAAAAAGTTGGTACCGATGAACTTGTGAGTCAGGACATAACTTCAGTAAGGCAGGCTATGTATAGACAACGGCGAAAGACGCAGCCCAAGTTACCAACTTCTAGAATGGAAACAATCGAGATGTTGAAAGAATATGAACTCAAGTCGAGTAAAGGTGAAGACATGATTTATGTCAGTAGTTCAGAATCGGAAATTGTAATGCTCACGACTAAATCAAACTTGCAATCCTTATGTCAGGAAGATGTACAGATTTTTGGAGATGGAACATTCCAATATTGCGCAAAACATTTTTATCAATTGTATACCCTTCACATATTTCAGAATGGACAGTATATACCATGTGTATTTTTCCTTCTTCCGTTCAAAACCAAGGCATGCTATATTGAAATGTTCCGTTGCCTTGTAGATGCATGTGTCAAGGAAAACTTAACACTGAACATCAAAAATTTAAATCTTGACTTTGAATTAGCTGTTCATGATGCAGCAAGGCACTTTTGGCCTGATGTCGCTATCAAAGGATGTCAATTTCACCTTGCTCAAGCGTGGTATCGGAAGATCCAAAGCCTTGGTCTAGCGTCTGAATATAAGAGTCAGGACTCAGCAGTTGGACAGTGGCTGAAAACTTTTTTCGGAATCAGCTTTCTAGATCCTGCTGTAGTTGAGGAGTGTTTCGTCTTTGACATATTTTCTGAGGCTCCCGATTCAGAAAAAGCTGTTGACTTTGCAGATTATGTAGTCAATAACTACATTGATCAGTCGTCGTCTTTTCCTCCTATTATATGGGCAGACTCCGATGTTGAAGGCAAAAGGACAACGAACAGGTGTGAAAGTTTTCACAAGGAGTTTAGTACGATGTTCTACAGTTCTCATCCAAATATCTTTGACTTCTTAGCCAAGATTCAATGTGTACAAACAAAAACCTACCTAAAAATTCGTGCTGCAAATGGTAGATTTCCTTCAGGACGGAAAGAGAGTGATAATACTAAACAGAAAAAGAACTAAAAGCCAGATTTGAAAATGGTGAACTCACACGAATTGAGTATGTTAGAAGGATGGCCTTTAAAGCGTTGCCGGTTGTCTGATTCAGAAGTGTACAATCATGAATACTCTCAATTTTAACATTGACTTTTAAACTTTTAAATATGTATGTTTTGTAATAAATTATAAAGATATATATCCTGCTCAAAGTCCTACTTCCACCTCCTCGTGGTGAGCAGGGGAAACAGGTCTTATGCATCAAATGTATAAGGCGCTGGCTGACGGAAGAGGCACTATTATATTTAAATAAAATAAATCAATCTATATAATATATCTAACATATAAGGTCGCGGTAACGTATATTTAGAATGTCGCGGTAGCGTATACAATTTTGTCGCGGTAATGGATGGTCGCGGTTATGAAAATTTCTAAAATGTCGCGGTAATGTAATGTACCCTCAGCTATCAGATTTTATGATAAGTTCTTCATTAAGCACTATCAGCTTAAATTTCCACAGCAAACATGTATACCAAAACAATTTTATATGATTTAGATTTGGAGGAAATTGTAATAATAGCTTAAATTAACATACACTGTATGAAATTGAAAAACTTTTTAGTGCTTAAACCTTTGACTGTCTTCTTCTTTTTTGTTTTTTCTTAATTTACACACACTAGATTCTTGCTAGATTAACCATTTGCTTTACTAGGCACCCATCATGCATTATGGCATTACAGCATCTACCCCTAATTATATTATATTATATTATATTATATTATATTATATTATATTTATTATATTATATTATATTATTATATTATATTATATTATATTATATTATATTATTATATTATATTATATTATATTATATTATATTATATTATATTATATTTATTATATTATATATTATTATATTATATTATATTATATTATATTATATTATATTATATTTATTATATTATATTATTATTTATTATATTATATTATATTATATTATATTATTGCTAGATTAACCACTTGCTTAACTAGGCACCCATTATGGCATTTCAACATCAATACTGACTCAATATTAATGTTGCATTTTTCAGCCAGTCATGACATACCACAACAAAGCTAAAAAGGCCCAGGAAGAAAACTGGAACTATATTGAGAAAGAATTTGGTTCATTCCTTCAGGCACATCGGAGGTATTTTATGTTATATATTTTTCTAAGAATAATTCATCTGTCTGAAGGAATCACTGCGGTAGCTCAGATGGTAGAGTGCTCGTTCCGTAAGTGGGAGGTTGTGGGTTTGAACCACAGCCAGTTCTGTGCCAAGACTTGAAACTGGGTAGTGACTGTTCTTTCACCAAGCACTCAGCATTACGAAATGAAAGTCACGGTTTGGGATGGGAACTAAAAATGAGGTCCTGTGTCACGATGGACATGGCACGCTAAAGAACCCTGCTTTATAATGCCTTCAGTGCAACAGACAGGCAAAATTTCTGCACTTTCGCCTATAGCTGGAAATGTCTCAATATAGGTGAACTATTCTTGACTGGGACGTTAAACACCATTACTCCCACCCCACCAACACCCATCTCTGTCTGTAGGCCATATGGCTCTGCACTGATTCACTGTAAACACAGTTAATTCAAGTCAATCAAATTTTAGTAAAATGGTTTGTTTTTTAATGTTTCTTTTTTAATTTCAGGAAACAACCAACTCCAAAAAAAATTGTGAGGCGATTAAACTACCGGTATAAAGAGGATTTGGATTACCAGTCTGAAATGGAAAGTAATGATGGAGATGAAGATGAAATTGAAAATGTAACAACATATTATTTAATGATGTGTGTGTGTGTGTGTGTGTGTGTGTGTGTGTGTGTCATTATTAGCAAAAGTAATGTACATATTTATGGTTGCCTTTGCGAAAATGATGATGTATCAAGCTCACCTCACTTAATATGACATCTGTGATTTATACATATATCTATTGTGCAGTAAATAGTTTTCATCTTGTAAATTTAATAAATGATTGAAGTTCATTTGGAGATTTGTTAATATCTACGTAAAAATTTCTGTATATCTTTCTAATCTGAGTGGTTCATTATAAATGGCAGCTATTCTTCTACATTGCATTTTCTTTTTCTTCAGTCACTTGCAGAACCAATTGTTGAAAAATCAAAGGAGCAAGCTTCATCATTTGCACCCTCAAAACAGCCAGCTGCAACAGTGTCACAGTCTATGGTAGTAAGTATTTCATGCATATATGTAAACACAACCATTCTTAAAGTATTTTTTCAAGAAATTTAAACTTTTGATGAATTGGTTGGTATATATGTAAAACCGCTGAAGTCTTAAAACATTGTAAAATATGTAATAAATTAATTCATTGTCAAGTTTTGATAAGAATGCAAAATAATGAGAGAAAAAGAGACAAAACAGATTTTATTTTATCACTATATTCTACTTAGGATGCTGTTTCAAATATTCAAGTAGAGGAGCCACCTACGGCACAAGTACCAGGCACATGCAGCTGTCCTGAGTGCCCCCATCTAAAAGAGTTGGAGAGGCTTAAACTGCAGCTCAGTGTCATGAAAATGAAGATATCCAGAGGTAGTTACTAGCCTTTATTAATCTTGCATTAATTAAGTATATCATAATTAACTAAACAGATTGATATCATGGGTGTCACAAGTTCACTTTTACTGCAATGCATTATGAAAAAAGAGACATTTGTTCCTAAGAATGGTTGGCTATAGAGATGAAAAGAAACAACATAGGCTTCAAGAAGATGTATGGTGAGAAGAAAGATGCAGATGCCCCTGCCGCTGATACCTGGACAAAGACTGTACTGACCGACATACTACAACAATACCACGAAGACGACATTTGCAATGCAGACGAGACCGGACTGTATTACAGGGCCATGCCAGACGGTACCCTATGCTTCAAGACAAAAATTACAGAATTTATTAACTGGATTCCATAGACAAAAATAATAAAACAGCCCTTTAAAGTGCTACCCACTTTTTTTTTTAGAAAAGGTTCTATAGTTGTTAATTATTAAGACCGATGGTCTTTAAATCAGAAAATTTCTAAAGTTGTTAATCACTAAGACTGACGGTCTTTAAATCAGAAAATATCTAAAGTTGTTAATCTCTTTACAACATAAAAATTATTACAACTTAATAAAATTATTTCAAAAAATATCTTTTTAATAACTTGATGTAGATGCTGTTTCATATATTATCGAGCACATGTCACACATTGTATTCTAATCACTTGTGGCTAAAAAACGACAACAGCAAACACTTTTTAAATTATTTTATTCTCGGGATTATCATCTTTCTTTTTGTTCAACACAAGAAGTGTAGCCATGTTACTTATTCTGAAATTATATACAAGTACAATGTACTTGATGACAACTGTAGATCCCCCCTCCCCCAGCATGCGTCTCGAAGTCCCGACATCGGTTAACATTGCTTATCGGTTAATCGCATAGAATTTTGAATCATGGAGCCTATGCGATTAACCGGGTTCGATATATATATATATATATATATATATCAAATACTAGTATCTGAAGTTAAATGTATTTGTATTTTATTATTATTGTGCGACTTTTGTCATACTCTAGCATGAGGGTATTTAATGTTTGAATATTTGGTTATTTGTGCTAAAGTATTTATATGACCATGTAACTGAACAGATGCGCAAATTAAGTATTATACTTTGTGATATAACACTCTTGTCTACCCTAATCTTTCAGGAATATTCAGTAATTTTATATACAATTTATACAAATTAAACCTTTAAATGTGATATCCCTATATTGCCTAAAATGAATTGCAATATTTCTTTGTAATTGCTTGCAGTTGATCCAAATGACCTTGATTGCCAGCCAGGCATTCATTCACCAGAGGTGGCAAAAGCAAATAGAGTGAGTTTTTATTATTATATCTCCACTCCAGTACAATGTCATTTATGTATCAGAAAGGGTTATGGCAGCTAGTAGTGGAGGATCCTGATGTGGAAATAAGTAATGCTGGGTTCTGCTCAAGTCATTTCCTCATAACAGCAATGATGCAGCATTCTAACAACAGAATTAATATCACATGTTCAATGCAAAGATAAGAAAAATAACTTTATTTGGTGAATTTTCTCTAGAAATATTAGCCAGACATTGACATAGTTCTGCAGAATATTTAATAATTATACTCCATATTATAAATATAATGATGACAGCATATTTTGTGTAGTTAAACTATTTATGTATTTGCAATTTCAAAGAGAAATGAGTATTAAGGTTTTTGTTTTCATTTTAAAGCTTGTAGAACTGGTGCCTAATACAAGGGTGTTTATGACACAAAAACAATTATCAAATGTTCTGTGTGGTTTGTCCTCCAGAACAAAGTTGGCCACGCAGCTTTTAAGGTGTTTCTACACCAGGGAGGAACTGAAAATGCTGAAAACATACACAAACATTCAGCAGGAATACAGAGAGGCAATTGAAAGTAAGTTGAACATTATAGTTCAAGACTTTTTGCCATTTTTATTATTTTGCATACTTTTGCTTAAATTATAGAATCTAATTATCTGTTGAGTTTGATTTAAAATTTTCACCAACTGAAAAATATTAGACTGGGTATTAGTTTCATGTTTCACTACTTCTAACAATATTCATATAATATGTATATATTCTGCTTTTCCTTATAACTAAGTGCCTCAAGCACGATTTGCATATGGCATTAGAATAGCATCAAATTTTGTATTTAATACTCAAGACATTTTGTTGCATCAATTTTTAACTAATGTACATTTAGTTCCTTTGATTCTGAACAAAATCTGATGTTAAATTATGCTTTCTTTCAGGCTGTGCAGTTGGAATGAAATCACCAGAGACCAATACCTTAAAACCTGTGACCTTGACCGTTGTAAAAAAGGCACTGTCAAATCATGTGTTGGAATTAACCAGGTTACTATATTATTACTTATGATTTTTACTTTAACCAACTGTTGTTTCGACATTTATCAGCATATTTATATCTACAACTCAGATAGTCTTTTCCTGCATGTACCAGTTTAAAGAAATGTATAATGTTATTTCATTTAATAAAAGTTTTTGTGTGAAACTTACTTTGTGCTTGCTTGTTGCTGATGTACATATAACAGGTTGCTACAGTTTCCTTCTCTGTATGACTGGATTTTTAAAAATTTTATTTCAATGATTAACATGTATAAACAATTAATATTGTGCAAACAAAAATATGATACACATCTCCCCAAATGTGCAAGATGTGTTCAAGTTACACCTTCCATTTGAATTAACTAAAATATGATATATGTTCCGATTTTAAAATGTGTATACATTCATTCTTTTTCTTTGACAGAGAAAAGAGAGGTAGAGCTAAAACACCACAGCAAAAAAAGGCAACCACGGACAAAGGTAGACACTCTGTGCTAATCTCAATGCATACATACTTTACAATGATAAATTTATAGACAAGTCGGTTGAAAATTGTATAAAAAAATTAAAAACCTGTTGTTCACATATGTCTGAACTAGTTTCCTAATCACTTAGTTAAGTGCACTAAAATTATAGGCATCAACTCCAGCTAAATATGTGGCCATTTTATCATTTACTGTATATAAACTGGGGGAAAAACTTGCTTGAAGTGCTGTAATTTTTTGTAATTTTTTGCATTGTAATTAAGATGCAAATTATTGCTCAAAGAGATTTCCATATGACATCTCCTAATGGAAGATGCTGTTTTTATTTCAAAACATTGAAAGAAAGACTTGTATAATTGTAAAAAAAACCATGGTAACAATATAGTTCAAGTGTAGAAGTTGTACTTCATTTTATTTTTCATTCTTTTCTAGGGAATTGAAACCAAAAAGAACAAGAAAAAGGAAAGAACAAGAAAAAGGAAACCACCCAGACGAAAAATCATGGTCATTGACCATGGTAGACCATGGTTGTCCATGAATTTTCATGATCCCTGGACCATGGTAAACCATGGTTGACCATGTTTTGTTAAATGGCATCATGGTATTATGACATGGTTGACCATGGTCATCCATATCCATGGTTGACCATGGTCATCCATATCCATGGTTGACCATGGACTGAAATGGTCAACCATATCCATGGTTGACCATGGACTGAAATTGTCAACCATGGTTGATCATGGTCATTTACCATGGTTCATAACAGAAAAAACCCTCAGGTAAAGTGAACATGGTAATCCATAGACAACCATGGTCAAAGTTGATACTACTGCAATTTCACTAAATAACCCCACTTTCAAATGCAATCTGGATGTAGACAAACCAGCCTCTCCTTTTACAACTGAACTCCTTTCAGAACCACACTAGGTGGTCTTAAAAACTAGAAAAAGAAAGAAGAAAACATTGCATTTTATTTATCTGCTCAAAAGAAAATTAACATTTCATTTCATTTATTTGCTCTTTCATGTTACATGTTTTTATTTATTTTCTCCACTTTTTTCATCTTTTTCTCTTTTAATTTTTTTTTGAACAGAATGGACTTTTTCTGTGATTTCTTTAGTGTTTATATTTGGAAATTTTGCTTTCACAATGCTGAGAAAAGCACTATAAAGTCTAGAGTCAAAGGGCATTTTTTTTTCTAGCTTGGAATTCCCTGCTTTTCCAGAAACGCTGTGTGTTATGATGTAATCTTTTGGAAATAGTTTCAGCAACAGACAATTCACTGTATCGTATAACTTGTCAAAGTGACATATTGAATCAGTCAAAGCTGACATTGAATGCCCATTGTATAGAGAAGCATCACAATTTTTCATAGGTGTTCTAATATCCTCTTCCAATTTCACATCTTCCTCCTCTTTAATTTCCTTCACTATCTTTTCTTCCCTCTGTTTCTGATTCTCTGACTTTAGTTCATCTTTAAATTCTCTTAGCTTTTTCTTTAGTCTTCTTACATCTTCTTTTAACTCGTCAAATTCCTTTCTTGTTACATACCTAAAGATATATAATCAAAACATCAGAAAACAAAGCAACAACACCTAAATTCTTGATGCACTGGATACAAACTTTGTAAGGTATCAAAATAGGCAGCGTCTGTCAAAGTGAACAGTATGTGTATACTTCACTTTGACAAACATTGAATTTACTTATATAAATATACATATAATATCTGACATTGTTTTCTTTACTTTTTATACGACCGCAAAATTTTGCGGTCGTATTATGCTATGGCGCAGTCCTCATCATCGTCGTCCGTGTACACCTATAACTCCAGTTGTAGTTGAAGGATCATTATGAAATTTTAACACAAGGTTCCTTAGCATAAAAGGAAGCTGTTCAGCAAAAAAGGGATTTGTGATCCCACCCATTTTAGAAAAAGGGGGCCAAAAAGGGGCATTTTGGGTGTTTTTCGCATATATTGCTGCAGTATGTTTATTTCTTATCAGATTTTAATGGGGGTTTCTTCATTTTGTTGCTTAAAGTATTACGCACCAGTAGTATGCCATCGCATTTAACCTCACGTTTACCGTTTACAAGATAAATAGGGCCCAAAAAGGGGCAAGCCCAGAATTTTTATTCTTCTTAATTCTAGTCGGATTTTGATGCAGTTTTTTCCATTATGGATTCCTTATGAAAAATAAACATAGAGCACAACTATCAGATTTTGGATATCTCTTCCTGTTTCCAAGCTGTAAGGGGCCAAAATTGCACTTTTACAAAGTACCTTAAATTTTTATTTTTCATCGGATTTTGATGGGGTTTCTTTCTTTGGTTTCCTCTTAACATGAGCTTTCGGTAGTATGTTGACAGATTTTGCGTAGCTCTTACCATTTCTGAGCTATAAGGGGCCTAAGGGAGCCAAAAACGCATTTTCACAAAGTAGCTCTTTTTTTTAATTTTCATCACATTTTGATGGGGTTTCTTTCTTTGGATTCCTCTTAACATGAGCTTTCAGTAGTATGTCAACAGATTTGAATTTGTCATCATTTTGGGGTGATTTTGACAAAACTGGGGCGACCCATATTTCTGTTTCTTTTCTGTTGCAGGGGCAAGTTTGCAAAGTGGGGCGATTTTTCCGTGGGGCCAGTTGACCTGTTACCACGGAACCACACCTATTTTTTTAGTGGTTTCAGAGATTTTTGAATGTGTTCCCTATAGGGACCAATGTTAAACATGGTCCCTGCAAGGGGTAATATCTCTATGTACTAAGTTGCAGTTTGAATTAATGATAATATTTCCTTTTTCCTATTCATTTTGGTTAGGGCTATTCCAGAAATAAATGTGTGTGTGGGGGGGAGGGGGACACTTACAAAACAAAACAACCATGCATAAAATTCTTATTTTCTTTTTCTCGTTTTTTTTAACCTTTTCAATGCATTTCTTCAGTGCCAGAGTCCAAAATACCCACAACCCATAAAATTTTAATTAAAGTGACTCCCGAACCACCCTCCCCCCATTACAATTATTTCTGGAACAGCCCTTATTTGTTTCAATCAATCTTCGTACATCTTTTGGTTTTAGGTCATACAAATGTGTTGATTTGATCTGCACTGAAGACACACAAGTTGTATGAATGACAACTTCAATATTTAGTTATTTTAGAACACAGAAATCAGGATCAGAATTTATAATCAGTTTTGGTGTTAAAAGTATCTCCTGTTCAATTCTAATATTTGGAATTGCTGTGATGGTTATACATATGGGTAAATCAACAAATATGCCAAATGGCTAATTTCTGCAGTTTCATGTGAGTTTGCGAAATTCAGTCACTAGCCCGGTGCCGAAGATTAGTAAAAATTGTAAAGACCAGTGAAACTTATCAAAATTTGTATTGATATCTAGGAAAAAACTTTGGAAAGTGGCTATCGGACTAGTCATTGAAAAAGTGGCGCAGAACTTTATTAGAAAACAAATACACAACTTACTTATTATTGGAACTTCCTGTAGCCTTCTCATTGGGACTTCCTAAAGCCTTCTCTAACTCTTTATTGACCGAAGCATCTTCCCTAGAATAAATTTTTCATATATGAATAGTCTGTTTATACCAACGCCCTAAACTATTAAATTTAATCACATTTCGTTAGACCATAATAAGTTATCCATTATTTTTCATTTTTCAAAAATTGGGCCCCTCAAAGCGTAGCAGGATATGACCGAATCAGGGGTTAATTTGGGCAAGTGTTGACATACAGTGACTGCTGGACTCACAGTAAGTGTGGACCTACTAAGGTGCTAGCTTTTCATAATATGGATTTACTAAGTTGCTGAAATGAAAAAAATCAATTTGAAAAACCTTTGGACTCTTATTACTTGAATTCCATTATAATAAGCTAAATCTGCAGGTGTACCACTAAAAGCTGTTTAAAATGAATGCAAAGCAAGAAATCCTGCTTAAATCTAATGAAAAATCATGAGTATTTAAAAAAACGCCATCAAAATCCAGTGTTTTTTGTTGCCCTTTTTCAAAACAGCCCCCTCCTGCATGTTTTGGGAAGAAATATTGCAAAAAATAGGTATTTGGGAACAAAAATAGGGTGTTAAACTGATGATTTTGGGAATTTGGCATGATTTTTAAATAAATCTACCAAGGGAAACAGCCGGTATTCAGAGGCAAAATAAAGTTCTGCAACCATATATGCGAAAACATCAAAATTGGCCCTTTTTGGAACTGGTGGGCCCCTAATTTCCTTATTCACTAGAAGGCTTCCATTTGTGCCAGGGAACATTGTGTTAAAATTTCATAATGATCCCTACATTATAACAAAAGTTATTCAACAAAAATCGAATGTGCACAGACAACGCGGACACGGACAACAACTGCGCCATAGCATAATACGACCTCAAAAATTTTTTGCGGTTGTATAAAAAACGTCCGATTCCGTTGTGTCCAAGAACCATAAAAAGGATCCCTCCTCTAGAACCAAAGTTATGGTGTCCACAGACGTGGACGTCATACCCATACCATAATACCGACCGTAAAAACCAATCATAGCCTTCCTTTTGAGGCAAGGATTATACTGCCTTAAAAGTTTCACAAGGTTTAGTCAACTTGAACAAAAGTTATAGTAGGAAAACAAATGTTTACAGACGGCAACAATGACAACATCACATACCATAAATACAATCCCATGTATTGGTGGATGTTTAAAATGGACACTGGCAAATCAATTTAAATACCAAATGCTACAAAATATTTTTGGGCACATTCTACTGAAAAATTATACATAACTTACCTGTTATTTGAAATTGCTGTTGCTTTCGAATTCTCAGGCTCTTTATTTAAATTCCCTGCTACTGTTGCTTTCTCTGGCTCTTTATTTGAACTTGCTGCTGCTTTCTCAGTCACTTTATTAACCAAAGTTTTTTCCCTAGAATGAAATAATAAGGTTTTTTTTCCATCTTTTTGGAGTTTTAACTAAATACGCATATAAGTTTATTATACTCATTATGATCTGCAATTCCATGAGTTCTGATTGACAATAATTGAAAAAGTCAAAGAATAAATAGTTTTTATTCTTTATCCTCCTCCTTGCCCCCATTAAATGTCAATGTGAAAGCCAGTTAAGTGTATGGTAGATCTCCTTAATACTGGGTTTGGCTTTGGCCTCTATTTCCATTTTGGTAATGAGGACTTCTTACAGACTATTTTTGGATTATTTAAGTCGCTTACAGAGATTTTGAACATATTCATGTCAAACATTTGGACTGACAAACTCAAAAAGTTTGTAAGTCCAAGCCACATTTATATCAGACAATAGTATCATTGCAATGCCAAATTCCAAAATTTGTATCGGACTTCAGACTCTCTGGGTAACAAATCTAATCTGTCCGGCAAGATTTTTGTCAGCAAAATCATTCGGACTGACACTTTTCATTAGCTCTGACCCCAAATCTCAGCGGGAATGAATGCCAAATTTCAAAAATGTAAAACTGACAGGATGGATGCAAAATGACATTTGATTATTAGTTTTAGTTGTTTCTATGTTCAATTTATGATCTTTGGTACTTACTCAGTTTTCTTTTCTGTGCCTTGTATGACACCTGTCATTTTCAATACCTCAATGGCCATATCTCTTTGGTTCCCCTTTCTATTATCAATGCCATTCTCTGTAACTATGATACAATCAGAGTTGAATGATAATAATAATAATAAAAAAATAATAATTAAAATTATATCTGCTTATAGCATAATGCCTCAAATGTATATCATGCACTGACCATGGTTACTAAAATCTTCAATATTTGTAGAATATATGAAGAAGCATAAAATGTTTCATTTATTTCCAACAGTTCAACAAGTGTTGTTGGTAAAAGTTTTTGGTTGAATGTTTGCGAATGTAGCCATCTTTAACATGGTAAACATTCCATTATTTTGGACCATTCTTATTCAATACTTGGCACAATTCTTCTTTTCTAAAATTTGATCATTTAACAGACGTTATTATACCTCTATAGAGATTTTTTTATATATAAAGTTTTGTTTAAATAAAAAACTATATTTAAATTTGATTTAAAAAATATACTGACTGGTACAAAACTTTCTGTTGTCCTCATAATAAAAACTGTAAATTGTTGTACCTTTATGTTTTGTTGAATTAAAACAGCTATTTTCCATATATATACATGTATATCGATTCAGACTGTAGACTATTCTATTGACAGATCAGTAGTTTCTACCAACCTTTGACCGATGAGGTCACATTTTTTGCATTACTTACTACTTGAGATTTATTCTGTACAATAAGGCCAAACATAAAATATGCCTGCTGTTCCAAGACCCAATGGTTAGGTTGGGTTGGTCGGAAGGGGCGTTATTTTACCAAATGTCCGAGGGTATTCGAAAGTCAAAAGACCGGAAGTTACAAAAAAAAATTGAGAAAATGGCAATCAAATAGTTTGGTCTGGCCCTTCCAATCACTTATCAGGTTGGTCGGTGAACGGCAAACAAACTTATTTTTAATTTAGGCCTAAAACAATCATTTACTGGCTATTCGAACAAACTTGTAGCCAGTAAATACCTGTATATATTGCATGGTCAGATGATTTTTATTATAACAAGCATAAATCACATTAGAAAACTTATGCTGGTGGTAATGGCTACAGACACCGTTCTGAAAAACTTTTGCCCATTTACGGAATCAAAAGATGTTAAAAGAACACAATACCTTTTGTTGTTGAGCTGCTTACTAAATGTTCACCAGACTGATCTTCACCAGACTGACTGCTTTCATCTTCATCTGCAAATATGAATTGGTTCATTGATATTTAGGTAAGTACATCATGAATATATATTAATTATTAAATTAACCATAAATAAAGAAATATAAATTGTTCTGTATTTTAGCAAGTTGTGGGCCATTTGATTTTCCCCGAAACAGAAGCTTGTGCTGGATTTGGGCTGGTACAGAATTGTAACTTGTGCTGGATTCGGGCTGGTACAGAAATGTAACTTTTCTTGCTTAAATGTTGGCCAGATTCCCCCCCCCCCCCCAAAAAAAAACTTTTAGTCAATTTCCAAAATTACCGGTACTGGGTAGATCTTGCAATTTTGAACAATTTCACTTCATCATATTTTTAATAGCTGTTACTGTTTTTGAGTTTGTCAAAAAAACTGCAATTTACCCCTATGTTCTATTTTTAGCAACCAGCCACATTTGTTAACCAATCAAAAATCGCCACATCAGTTCTGTGCAGGATGCCCTAAGGTAACATCATACAAAGTTTGATTCCAATCCGTTGTTTGCTTTCAGATAAGATTTATGTAAACAGACGCTGACCAATATTATAATGTGACTCCCACTTTTTGTGGTCTAATAAAAATTACTTACCACATTTACGCTTTTTGAATGTAAATTGCAGGGGCAGACCCTTGAGTTTCTTTCGATCATCTGAAAATAAATACTTCTTTCAGTAGCTATAAATACAACAAATAATGTGCATGTGAACAAGATAATAAAATGCTACATGTAGCCGTATGTCCCCTGCCGCCACAAAAAAGTTAAAGACCAAAAGTCCAACAAGTCCTGTAAAGCTGGTAATTTTTTTTTTTTTGGCAAAGTCTTCCTCCCCCCCCCCCCCCCCCCCCCCCCCATAAAAATCAAATGTTGCTCCCTTTATTTCCAAACATGTAGCACAAGAGTAATTTTTTTCTAAAAGTGTTATAAAAGTTAAAATATATTTTTAAAATATATATTTAAACGTAGTTTGAATGTTCTGTGTATGGGGCTACCCCCTACTACAGTTAGAATATCTCATTAGCTCTCTGTGTAGCAGAAATGGACCGGATGGGGTCCTTATTGATTTTGAAGATACAAAACAATCCAGCTCCGTTTTTTTATAACGGATGATTAAAATAAACAAACCTTGATATGTTTGTACTTTCAAAAAGCCAATACATCCAAGAATAAAATAAAAATCTCACTGAAAAATAATTTCCAACGTTTCGTCTGCATTTTAAATGCTGCCGTTTTCAACTCTACGCATGTTAGGTCACCCTTACTGGAAAAGTCGAGTATCATTTGAAATGCAATTTAAAATGTTAAAAAAGCTTTATCTATGGAAAATATACCAGAAATTGGTTAGAATCATAATTATTACACGTCTGTTTAAATATAACCATGGATACAAACTAGAATGTGATAGATCTAGCAACATCTTTTTAACACAGTTTGCTTGCACATGCACTCTTTGCTTGACCTCTGGCATATGGCAGAATGTGACATGGTTTCGAAAATAGACATGAAAAATTTCGGGTGTCAGACGGGGTAGCAGACGGCAAAACAATATGAAATCTCGCATATTATCACGATTATAAGATATAATAGTTTGAGTCATTGTGTATGATGCAGCCGGCAAATTCACAGAAAAATGTTTACTACGATACAGGGGCATGTATCGAATTCTATCGTTAAATGGGTTCAAACCCCATGTCAAATTTAAGATAGATCATTCTATCTAAAGCATATTCCTTATACGGTGTACATGCAACCTTTTTTTCAGCATTGTCTGATTTTTAAAATCGTTTTGTTCATTTTACCTACCAGATGCTATTTTATCATGTTTTCAAGTGTTAAAATTCCCATTTGTCATGTTTGTAAGTGTTTTTGACGATTTTTAGACCCCCACTAGATTGTTATTCATGGAAGTCGCCATTATTGGACGCAATGCGCATGCGCACGGAGGAAACCCCGGGAATGTGTATTGTAATTTTTGGGAGGTGGATTGGGACCCCTAAAGTAAATGAAGGCCAATATTTTTTTTTTAAATCCCAGCACCCCCTTCCCTGTTATAAAAATGGACGGTCCCTAATACGTTATTAGGATTAGGCATGGTCATGATGATATACGAATATATATTGTTTGTATATTTGTTTTCTCTGCAAATACCTGTCACCTACCATTTATATGCGAGATCACCGCCCTGTACACCTTGCCTTGGTACTTTGCTTCGATGTATTCCCCTTCCTCATACTGGCTTACTTCTTTTTTCGGACTACACACGTTGTTCAAATCTATTACGCTCGTAAAAAGATCGGACCACTGTATCAATGCGAACATTTTACCAGACATCTTTCTCTGTAATTTGGCGCACTTTGCAATTACCAATCACCGTTAAACTTTCGAAGGATGAAATTTCATTTAATCCAATCGTATTGCGATTTTGTAATTTTCCTCTTTTTTTCGACCAATCATGCGAAGCGTTTCAAAAGATATCTCGACAGCATCAGCAACATGGCGACTGATATATGATACACGATCTTGCTACAGAAAATGTTAAAAGATTACGATGTAATTTCAAAGTAGATACTAGACGTATTTAAAAGATTACGATGTTATTTCAAACTAGATACTAGACGTATTTGAACATAGCCATTTGATTCTGATAGGGGAGTTGTGCAAAGGTGATTTGGACCTGTCCGAATCACTAATTTAAAAATATTGATATTTTTTTCACGTTTAATATTTCGAGTCACCTCGTCCTTCAAACTTCAGCCAAAGAACGTTTAATCCATAGTTTAACTCGACCAAGGTTTATTAAGGCAGCAGCCTTTTTTATGAGGGAGGGAATGTGATGTTTTATCTGGTGAGATTTTTTTTTTTTTTTTGGACAAGAACAGACAGGTGTAGTCCAATCAGTAAATTTACCTTCGTAGCTATATTTTCCTACCTCGATATTTAAAACTACCAAAAGTACCTATATTTAGCTACTTCATCAGACACCCGCATATTAACAAAAGTCACATGATGACAGTTACCTAATCTTTTACTTAATATCCAATCTGTACAAATACTGCTGCCATTTTAAAAACACATTCAGACATAATAGAGTTTCTTTTGTTTGAAGTGCAGTTATTTACCTGTGTGCGATGAGGCATGAATAAGCATGATTTCCTTGTATTGTTGTGAATGATTTTCACTTGATCATCTTGTTGACCATACATGTAGAGTCATGGAGTAACTGCCAGTAAACAACATGACTACCTTTAACTAGCTTAAGTCTTCTATATTTTTTGACTCTGGATTTCTTTTGAATGCAATAAGTTGAGAGAATTTTAACTTAAAGTGGTAGAACCCTTTTACAAATGAACTATCTGGACATGGATTATGACGTCTTGAAAATACTGACATCACAATGACTTGGTGTACAAACGTTTTACAAAGTTGTACATATACACGTTTGAAATCCAGATTTTACATTTATTTTCGCTTTGGTCAAAACACACAGATAGTATAATATAATTATTGACAATTTGGCAGTAAATTACTAAAATTTTACATAAAAATACTAATCTTTAAGGTAAATGTTTTTTTTTTTTTTATATTTTTAGTTTTGGGTATTTTTCTCACAAAAACATCATTTTTATGCAAGCTGTACCATTTTCAAACTCTTGTAGCGAAAAAAGAAGATCGCAAGCATATGATTTTTATTTTTCTTAATCTCTTCAGAATGGCTTGAAAATTATGTATGACGAGTTTCAGGAAATTGAAAATACTCTAAAGTGATGGTGATAATCTAAGGTAAAATGTTTTAAAAAATACAATTTTTGCCTTTTTAACAAAAATATGTTGTTTGAAATACAAAAACAGTGTTAAATCCACTAATATAAATTTATATATTTTTGTACATAAAAATATCTACTACTCCATTATTGATGGATATGACAAATCTGGGAGAAAGAATATCAAATTTGAAAGCGGTATGATGTCTCATATGCCAACACACAATTTTAAGATAATTTTGGCATTTTTCCAGAAAAGCACCATTTTTGAGCCAATATATCTTGAAAACAAGCATTCATCGACATATTTTTTTTTTTACAAAAAATTTTGGTACTTTTCCTCAACTATTTTATGAGAAGTATGAAAAAAATGACATTACTTTTCACTAAAGGTATTAACCACCTTAATTGATACTGTATTAAGTAATATAAACTTGGAGACTGGCTACTAGTTAACCTGCGACTTTTTGTACATACAAGTGACAAAATAGCAATATGTTTAAAATGAGCTAAATATAGCTACTCATGGTAGGTCTAAATACCTAAGTAGGTAAATTTACTGATGGACTGGACCTGACAAAATTTTTTTTCCTCACCACTGGCCAACAGTTAAATTTTATTCATATAGACTTGCATTATAAAAGTATGCAGGAAATTCAAAATTTGTTTTATATCCCTGCTTCAAGGAAGTGGGGGTATATACAGTTTTAGCTCTGTCTGTCCATCTGTAACTACTGATCAGAACCACTTGATATTATGTATGCTACATCAGCTAATGGTCCCAAATGACATTCCTCCCTCCCCCCCCCCCCCTCCCCGGAAAATTTGGATATGCAATTTTAATCACTTGTATTGATCCTGAGAAAGTAAATTCCTTTTTCACCCTTTTGGCTTTAGTGATTTTTGCCACTAGTTACCTATAATCCTTAACAGAACAAAATGCTTTGCCATTTAATGAATGTATATTGTTCTAGAAAGGTATATGATGTTAAATACATGTATATTATGTCTCTTTCTTTTTTTTTTAAAGGAGTTGGAATCAAGGTTATGATTATGATATTATTGGTGGAAAAGATGATTGTTATATGGCAGTTGACATAGATGGTAGGAAAAGATATGAATGCAAGATATGTGGACAAACTCTTAGTTCAAAACAGAGAGTGCTTCTTCATCTGACAAGCAAGCATGACAAAAGTAAGTTGCTGTTATTTAAAGGCTTCCTGATCCAACTGGCCAAGTGGTCAAAAGTAAGACATAGATGTAAAACTCTCACTTGTCCTTCATGTTGCCCAAACTTTTTCACCTAAATAAGTGTCAAATAATTTAATGCTTCCCTTGTATGTAGTCGTCATTATTAAATGGTAAAAACTTTCTGCACTGCATCTACCTGGTATAATTTGTGAAACAAATGATAAACAATTGCTTGATTGTTCTTTTGGGTATCCTTCACTTGCACAATTGTTCCTTTGGGCATCCTTCACTTGCACAATTGTTCCTTTGGGCATCCCTTACTAAGTTTGTACCTTTTTTTTTTTTTAACACCCACCCATCCCCCAAAAATTGCGCTTGTTATTAAATGAAAAAAAAAATTATGTGGATAGGGTATCAGACATCTTTCAAATTTTCAAAAACTGTGCACATGCAGCATATCAAATTTACAGTTTACATTGACACACACTTAGGTACTTTATACTCTGACACTTCTATACTTTGCAAAAATCCCAAAGTACTGAAACTTGTATTTTGGCACACATTCTTTGGATATTCAATATTTTGTTTTTAGCTCACCTGGCTATGCCAGGGTGAGCTTTTGTCATCACTTTGCGTCCGGCGTCCGTCATCCGTCCGTCCGTAAACTTTTTTTCAAAAATCTTCTCCTCTGAAACCACTGGGCCAAATGTAACCAAACTTGGCCTGAATTATTACTAGGGTATGGTGTTTAAAAATTGTGTTCGATTAGTTGATCCGTCAACCAACATGGCCGCCGTTGCTAAAAATAGAACATAGGGGTAAATTGCTGTTTTTGGGGAATAACTCAAAAACCGTCACAGATATCAAAAATCTGACGAGGGTAAAAATGATCAACATGATGAGATCTACCTGCTGTCCAATTTTTACAAAAATCTGACAACCCATGTTGGAGTTATTGCCCTTTTTCTGTAAAATTTTCAAAATTTTTACATTTTTTATTTTTTATTTCAAAAAATGTAACAGATAGAGGTCAAGTGTAAATTGAAAAAATGTTTGCCATAATGTAGCGACTTCATGACCAATGTTGAAAATTTGTTGTTGTCCGCCATTTTCAAAATGGCCACCAAAAAGGCAGGAAAATTCCACATTGTCCGATTTCAATGAAATTTGGTTTCCAAATAGACATTGATGTTGCGACTTCAAAACTTGTATTGAAAATTGTTCGCTGACTGCCAATTTCAAAATGGCTGCCAAAAAGGGTGAGAAAATTCAACATTGTCCGATTTCAATGAAATTTGGTTTCCAAATAGATATTGATGTTGTGACTTCAAAACCAGTGTTGAAAATTGTTCGTTGACTGCCATTTTAAAAAAACATTAAAGACCCAGGTGTCAGGTGAGCGATACAGACTCTTGAGAGCCTCTTGTTTCCATATGATGTTTTATATAATTGCCAATGAAATTTATATAACTGTGTATGTCCACTTTCCATTTTGGTCAACACTTGCCCACAAATATCCCTATTTAATATGCTGCAGTCATGCTGCACTGTGCGCAGCTACATTTTTAAACTTTAAACTTAATCTTTTATCTTTCAGGTCCTTTAAAAAGGGTGTATAAAGCATATGAAGATGATCCTACCATACCAATACCAAAACGCACGGCATTTCGACATCAAGCTCTAAAGAATGTTTTTCAAGACAGTGAATTAAATGCATCTTCAACAGTCAGTGAAGAAGAATGCCAACAAGGAATTGAGTTTAATAATGCCTTAACAGGTTCAGATGATTGTCTGAGTGAAAATCATGCAAGTAGTGAATGTAGTGAAAGCAGTTGCAACACCATTGAAAATAATGCTTCTGACATAACGATTTCAACTGATTCGTGTGATGAAAGTTATGATTCATTTTCAGAAATGGAAAGTGAATATCATGACAGCAGTAGTAGTTCAGAAATGTCATCTGAGGTTGACAGTGATACAGATTCATGTGCCCAGATAGTTGAAAGCAATACAGATTCATGTGCAAGGCCAAATATTTCAAAACTCAAAGTACTCTGAAACTGAAGCACAGGCTATGTGTATCATGTCTCACATATTAAGGCATAATTTGACAGGGGTTGCAGCTGCAGATTTGTTGAAGCTCTTACATGTTCTGGCACCTAGCTACAATAAATATGAAAAACTATCTTATGAAAAGATCATTGCTATATGTGGAGAAACTTCATTCAAAACTGTTGATTACTGTTCATCTTGTGAAAGAAAATTTCCTAGTGATCCAGATGAGTACAGATGTCAAGCTGAAAACTGTAATACTTTTAGGTACAAAGGTTCATTAGCATCACAAAAAAGTACCAATCGTCAACCAAGAAATTGCTTCATCATTGCTGATATTCAAAAACAATTACAATACATCTTAGGAAAAAAAGATGTATGGCAAAGTGTGCAAAGTACCAAAGACAAAATTAAACATCAAAATAACAATTTTTTACATGATATTACTGATGGAAGCTTTTATCATTCACTGTGTGAAGAGGGTCAGTTTTTGCATGATGCATATGCATTAAGTGCCATTATGAATACTGATGGCATACCCCTTTATAGTTCATCTAACGTGAAACTGTGGCCAATCTTCTTGGCTATAAACGAAATACCTCCTATTACACGTTTTTGTAGAGACAATATGATTTTTGCAGCTATCTGGCAGGGGAAAAACAAACCTCCTTTCTATGAATATATATCTTCATTTGGTGAAGAAATGCATAGGCTATATGTTGATGGTTTTCCATTGAAAATTGAAGATGCATCAGAGACAATAAATGTACGAATGGGAATATTTTTGGCAACAATGGATCTTCAGGCAAAAGCATACGTGCTTAATATGACTATGCATAATGGCAAATATGGTTGCTGCACATGTGAGGAAGAAGGAGAAAGTGTGAAGCAAGGAAAGGGAACTGCAAGGTATTACCCACATAGACCACCAAATCAAAAACCAAGGTTAAGAAATTCTACAGATATTAAAGACAACTTAGGACCAAATGCATCACAAGCTAATAGAATTAAAGGGATTTGTGGACAAACAGGTTTATCATCAATGCCATGGTTTGATGTAGTCATTGGAGTTGTTCCAGATTATATGCATTGTGTCCTCATGGGCACTACAAAAGCCCTCTTGTATAAATTCTTCTCCTCTACTAATAGTGGAAAACCATATTTTGTTGGTAAAAGCTTAAAAACCATATCTAAAAGACTTCAGAGCATCAAACCACCAGATTACATTGAACGAATGCCTCGTGATATTGAAAAGCACTACAACAATTTCAAAGCTACAGAGTTACAAGCATGGTTGCTTTTCTATGCAATACCTTGTTTACAAGGTATATTAGACGAGGTATATTTGAAACATCTGGCAAATTTAAGTCGAGGTTTGCATTTACTGTTGGGAGATTCAATATCTTCTGAAGATTTAAAGATGGCAGAATCCTGTTTGGATACTTTTTATAAACAATTCCAAGTCCTGTATGGAAAAGGTAGCACAGGTCTTAATGTTCATAACATAGGTGCTCACCTGGTGTTTTACGTTCAGTTATGGGGACCACTCTGGTCCTGGAGCTGTTTCCCGTTTGAAGATTTAAACTCTGTAATTTTACGTTCAGTGCACGGTACAGGTGATGTTACCAAACAGTGTTTACGTCTTCGAGAGATTGAATTGAAGTTGAATAAGATAGATCTCAATTGTATTCGAGAATCACAACTAAGGGAACATCTTGGCAAATCAAAAACGCAAGCTAAATTGTGGTCATGTGGTAAAACATTTGGGAATGTTTTTGTTGCAGGCCGTTTAACAGCATCTTCAGATCTACCAGAAGATGCTAAGGAATTAATTCTTGAGTCCACTGATGTTCAATCAATTGAAAATGTCAAAATTGGACTGCGAATCAAATCGAAGGGAGAGAAATTTTACTGTCAAGAATACAAAAGAATGAAGAAACGTATTTGTCATGTAGTCAGAACGAAAATGGAGAAATCAGGAAGGTTCTTATTTTGTGTTGATACTATTACACAAAAAGTTTTTGCATACACTGAAAAACTTGAAATTCATGGTCAAAGTTTTCTTTGTGACAGCATTCCAAGACACATTATCAGAGTCATTGAAGCTATGGATCCTGAAACACATGTGATTCCAGTAGAATGCATTGTTGATAAAGTTTTCTTGATGCAGATTGAAGGAAGGTCTTACATTGCATTCATTCCAAATAAAATAGGACATAGTGTGTTTAAGTGAAGTGACAAATTAAAATTTAAGTGTGATGGTAAGGATTTATCTTTGCATGATAAACATTAGTGTACATAATGTATAAGAAAGACATTGTTCATGTTCATTGATTTAAAACTTTGGTAATATAGGGATTTACTTAACTTTGGTTACTGTGAGAATCTTGTATGCATTCTTTTATTTAATACTGATTTTCAAGATCTTTGATCTTTTTAGTAATATGAAAAACTAGAGAACATTCTAGAATCAACATTGTCAAATGGATTATGACAAAACTTGATACGTTGTTAGTTCTTTCAAGATATTTAAAGCTACCAGTTTTCAAGGTCATAGGTAAAGGAAGTATCAGAATATTAAATTTTCAGTGTACATATATTAATAAATGTTCATTTTTCATGCTGGAATATTAATTGTTCATTATTTTATACAAATTGTACCACACCATTCACAGCAATTAGCAGAATTCAAATATCTACTCCCTGTTACATGTGTCAAGCTTATCGTATTGTTTACCAAATGCACATATGAGCAATATTAGCCTCAGATAATTATACTGAACAGCAAACTGATAATTTCTTCATTATAGTCATATGAGGTTTTCTGATCATTGTGTATTGGGTAAATAATAAGATTAGCTTAAAATGGAACTTGATATATCAGAGTTTTTTGTAATGATTAATTTAGACAATTGCTATCAGCTTGAACTGGTACATGAAGTACTTTCGGTTGTTTTTTCTCTCCCTGGTGGAGTTGTCTGTTTTGCAGTTGACATAACTATGATTGGCACTCTTTGACCATTTTCAACCATGGTCAGAACTTGTTGACCATGAACCATGATGGCAATTTTTTACCATGATCAACCATGGTCAGTTCTTGGTGGACCATGGTCAAGCACGATCCAGTAATGATAATTTATTGGCAAACCATGGTCAGTTCATAGAAGACCATGGTCAACAGGTGGTTGACCATGGTCAACCACGATCAATTCTATTTGACCATGGTCAAGATTGGTTGACCATGCTGATCAGCTTTGACCATGGTCAAATTCATGGATGACCATGGTCAAGATCATGGTCAATCATTGCTGACCATGATAGTTCATGGTCAACCATCATTGACCATGAAATACTATGGTGACCATGGTCATCATTTCGTCTGGGCATGCAGAAAGAACAATCAGAAAAACAGATGAAAGAATAAACAACTTGGAAGTGAAGGAATAAGGCGGAAAATTTATAAATTTGGCTTTAACTGAAACTGTTGACTTTTTTAGTCTGTAGTCTCATTGGTGTATAGGAGTATTACAATTCATAGATTTATCATATCACAGTTCATATAATTGTACTCATTTGCATTTTAGTATAAGGATATATTGACATAAGTAGTTCAGTTGATTTCCTTAGCACAAATCAACAGCCAAAGTAATGGTGGAGTTGTTCATGTCTAGCATATAACTCATTGCAAGGGTGACTTGCAAGACAAATGTGCAATTGACAGAGAATTTGGTTGTAACACATATGATTTGAAACCAAATCTTGAACCCATGTATTTTGTGTTATTTCAGCTATTTCAGGTTGATTAGGAACCCACTAATGTTGCTTTGACAGATTTTTGCCTCATTAATGAAAACTGATGAGACAATTTGGGTTGTCCATGTATGTCCTGCTTTCATTTCCATACACCTGTATTAAAGTAAATAAAGGGTTTGTCATACTCCTAGCTAGCATCAGCATTTCAAATGCAGGTGGGCTATGCTGTTCTTTTGTTGACAGCTCTTGTTATAACTTTTTATTTTTTATGGGTTACTTTTTATTTTAAGCTATTTGAAGTGGTGTATTGTACTAAGTGAGCATTTAGGCCTATTGTACCTCTTGTTATTATTATGCATTTGAAAGAAAACCATACATTCGATTTAGCGGAAACTTAAGTCATTTAATTTGTTATGATGGCGAATGGTGTGGGATTGCTCAATAGTGTAATCCTGCATTCAAGATGGCCACCGTTATTAAAAATAGGCTTTTTCACATGATTCATGGTTTCCGTGCATTTTCAAGAAAACCGTACATCCAAATGAGCTGAAACTTGGTCAGTTGATTTATTGTGGTGGTGAGTGGTGTGGAATTGCTTGACAACCTTTTTGCATATCCAAGACGGCCACTGTTCTATCTATAAATGCACATCATAGCCTTATTTATGTACGGATTTTGTGTGTGTTCATGAATTATTTGGTTTCCATGCATTTAAAAGAAAACCATGCAGTCATCCAATTGAGCTGAAACTTTGTCAGTTGTTGTGGTGGTATGGAATAGCTCAACAACCTTATAGCATATCCAAGATGGCCTTCATTACTATAAATAGCATAAACCTATAACTGCACATTACAAGCCTTATTTATGTACCAATTTTGTTAAAATTTTAAACATAGAAAATAGAACTCAGGTTATTAAAATATTTAACAGGTTTTTCTGTAATGTTTTTAGATTACCTAATATAGTGTATCTATACTTTAGTGTCAGTTTGTATTGAATTCACTGATGTTCACCACTGCAGGGGGATAGTGTTCTCTGAGCACCTTGTTGTTATATACTTGGATATTTACAGGAATAAATATTAAAATGGCTTTTGTTTGTTTTACGTTAAATAATTCAGAGCTAAATCCAGCCAGGATGAGGTGTACATAATTAGTCTTTTTTAAGTCAAGGTCAGGTATGGGCAAGTCCATTTGATTCAGTCCCAGTTTGGTGTGGGATTCCGGTTTCAATCCGGGCATCCATACTTTTTTTGCCAAATTCACGATGAAGTGTCCGTGATCCGTCCGTTTTTTGGTCTGGGTTTCAAGTCTGGGCAAATCCGTTTTATTTTGTCCGGGTTTGGTCCGGGATTCCGGTTTCAGTCCGGTTCAAAGTCCGGGTTTTTGTCCCAATTCAGGATGAAGTGTCCGTAAATGGTCCGTAAACAGTCCGGGTTTCAATGATATTGATAAACAATAAGTTAACCCGGACTGAAAACGGAACAAAACACGGACTTAATCCAGACCATTCCCAGAATAATATACGGACTAATTACGGACACTTAATTTTGTAGGGGTTGGAATATTGTAGGTATTTGTCTAACAATCATTTTGATATACGAATGAAGGTCATAGGTTCAAAGGTCAAGGTCATAGACATGAATGAATGCTTAAAAGGCTTATTATCTCAATAACTTTGAACTTTTTGTATAGACATGTATATTGGAATATTGTAGGTATTGGACTAACAATCATTTTGATATATGAATGAAGGTCATAGGTTCAAAGATCAAGGTCGTAGACATCTACAAATGCTAAAAAGGTTAATTATTTCAAAAACTATTAACTTTTTGTTTGGGCATGTATATTGGAATATTGTAGGTATTGGACTAACAATCATTTTGATATATAGATGTTTTAGCTGTTAATAAATAATATATTGTCGCTAAACTTTAGATATGTTATTTATAGCATTGTTATTTAATAATTATTATAATTAATTTGCAAAAATACTTGCATAGTATTGGTTTACTGCTGAAAATTTTGACATTCTCTCTTAATGTCATTGACCATTGAACCTCTGCATGAGATATGAACTTAGCCTCAGGTGAGACTTAAGGCCTATGGACCTCTTGTAATTATTAACATGTTTATTTAAGGTGTTTGTAACACCATAATAGTATTTTGTCTTTTCACAGTTCAGTTATTCTGACAAATTTTCACAAATGCAAGGGCCCTGGTCCCATTCACAAAAGAGAGAGAGAGAGACCTGACAGTTGTGGTGTACATATCATATTTTTGTGTTTAGCATTTTGACTTTATGGATGTATCCTTTTACAGAAATTTCAACAGAAACTTTTAATACTTGTTAGATTATCAGCATACTTTCAAATTTAACTGAGTAAAAATATATCCTCATTGGCAAAGTTTTATTGTTGTATCTGAATAGCTGTTTGTTTTACAGGTTCTCAACAAGAATAGAATTCCAGGGTCCCCCGCCAGTCAAGCAGTATACTAGTATAATGTATAACTCCATAACTCATAAGTCCCATAACTCCAACAAAAAGTATCGACCAATGCTAATTTTCGAACTTCACCAAGGTAATAGTGGTATAAACATTTGGTATAAATTTAATGAAAATCCGTCAAAATTTGTAGGCATGAGAGCGCTTACAAAAAGTGTGATGGACGGACACACAGACGCACGGACACACGGACGGACGGATGCCCGGCATTTCTATGTCCCCGCTCCGCGTTGCGGCGGGGGACAAAAATGGAGAAGGGACATTAATAGTTTACAGAAGGCCAAAAACTAATACCTATGCTAGTGAATTCATTCCTTGTGAATACTGTATGGGATTTTTTCATGAAAGTCATTTATGGGAGCATGCTAAAGGATGTTACTTTAGAAAAAAATGAAGTAGAGTCATCTAAAAACTATGTTAGAAACGGTCGTATAATGATAATGCCTTTCATTATATTCATAAAGAGGGAGAAACAAATAAATTGGATGACGTTATCTCAAGAATGAAGGAAACAAAAGAAAATCCAGGACTTAAAGAAGTATGTTTAGAAGATGAGCTTATCCAAGAGTTTGGAATGTGTTTACTCGAGAGACTGGGTACATCAGCTGGGACAGCACTGAGTCAAATATAACAGAGAGCGCTGAACGATATATAACAGAGAGCACAGGGGCAGATATGACAGAGAGCACTCAGGTTGATAAAATGGTGAACACTGAGGCACATATAACAGATTGCATTGGGACAAATATAACAGGCAGCACTGGGGGAGATATAACAGAAAGTACTGATGCAGATTTAATGGCCAACACTGGGGGCAATTTAAAAGAGAACACTGATCCAGGTAAAATGGAGATCACTGAGGCAGACATAGCAGATGACACAGAGGCAATTTATATAACCAAGAGCAATGAATCAGGTATAATGGAGATCACTGAGGCAGACATAGCAGATGACACAGAGGCAAATATAATAGAGAGTAATGAACTAGATAAAATGGCAAGAACAAATGTTTTAGAGGCAGATACAATTGAGAGAACTAATATGAACACAGAACAAAGAAGTGATAAATTAGGTATATGCATTGACAAACTATCATTTATAGGTCTGTCAGGTTTCATTAGGTCATCCGAGCAAAATGCTATTGTGAGCTTTTGCGATCACCCACTGTCTTTAATCTATCATCCATTATCCTATAATTTTTAATTTAAAAACAGCAAACCAATAACATTGAAAATTGACAGGGACCTTCCCTTTCAAGTTTTAGAAAATGGTTGGCATTGCCTTTATTGAAGAACATAATGACCTGTCATAGTAAAACCATAAAACATTTTATATCCAGGGATTTATCAAGGGCCTATTTAGGGCCGAAATTCGGCCCCATTCCCAATGGAAAAACATTGATTTTTTCCAAAAAATGGGCTGAGAAAATTCCCAATTAGAAAATCGTACCAGATACACAGCTGAAGTCTGGTCATAAATGTGGTTGCTTTTCTCAATCTTCAATCAACTCAATGCACTAGAAGTATTAGATTTAATCATTAATGGCATCAAAAATGATGTCACAGTTTTCCCAAAATGAGCAAAAAGTTGATTGTTTTTCCCAATTTTTAGTTTAGGGCCTTTTCCCAAAAGACCCTGATAAATCCCTGATATCACAAAATGGCGTAGAAGATTGAAACTTCCTATATAACATCTATGCATCAAGACCTAATGTTTTCACACTTGTTTGACCTTAAAGATCACAGTACAATGATGTACACATTTGCTGTATTAAACCAGTATTGACTTAGGGTTATGAACTTTATTGTTTAATTTGATATTATGTTTAATATGAGAGCCTCATGGAAGATAAGTTATGTACTTACTGTGGTACCGTCTAAGATAAAGCATTATTAAGATTGTTAATGTAATTATTTCTACACTACACATACTAACTGACAATTTTCATTCAGTAGACAAGAAAAAAAGATCATCAAGAAACTGAAGAAGGATTATGTCTTCAGATTGTAAATCCAATTCAAATAAAGAGGAGACAGACAAGATAAAGACATCTTCAAGGAGAAGAAGAAGAAGGGCCACCTCTTTATACTGTTTACGTGATTCAGAAAAAGAGGAGACAGACTCATCCTCAACAGAAGACTTGTATGATTCAAATGCTGATACCTCTGAATATGTCCCCTGTTCAAACAAGAGGCCCATGGGCCTTATACGCTCACCTGATAACTAATGGCTAGCTGATAGATTTAAAAAAAACATAAATACTAAACCCCAATGAATTTTTTCTTTACATCAAAATGATCATTGTATCAATACCTACAACATTCTAATATACATGCCTATACAAAACTTTTTTAGTTTTCAAGATAATTAACCATTTCAGTATTGTTTTGCATCTGTGACCTTGACCTTTGAACCCATGACCTTTTTCTATACATCGCAATGATTGTTGTATCCATACCTACAACATTCTAATATACATGTCTATACAAAAAGTTTATAGTTTTCGAGAAAATTAACCATTTCAGTATTGTTTTCACATCTGTGACCTTGACCTTTGAACCCATGACCTTTTTCTATACATCAAAATGATCATTGTATCAATACCTACAACATTCTAATATACATGCCTATACAAAAAGTTTATAGTTTTCGAGATAATTAACCATTTCGGTATTGATTCGCATCTGTGACTTTGACCTTTGAACCCATGACCTTTTTCTATACATCAAAATGATCATTGTATCAATACCTACAACATTCTAATATACATGCCTATACAAAAAGTTTATAGTTTTCGAGATAATTAACCATTTCAGTATTGTTTTCACATCTGTGACCTTGACCTTTGAACCCATGACCTTTTTCTATACATCAAAATGATCGTTGTATCAATGCCTACAACATTCTAATATACATGTCTATACAAAAAGTTTATAGTTTTCGAGATAATTAACCATTTTGGTATTGATTCGCATCTGTGACTTTGACCTTTGAACCCATGACCTTTTTCTATACATCAAAATGATCATTGTATCAATACCGGCAACATTCTAATATACATGCCTATACAAAACGTTTATAGTTTTCGAGATAATTAACCATTTCGGTATTGTCTCGCATCTGTGACCTTGACCTTTGAACCCATGACCTTTTTTTATACATCAAAATGATCATTGTATCAATACCTACAACATTCTAATATACATGTCTATACAAAAAGTTTATAGTTTTCAAGATAATTAACCATTTCAGTATTGATTCACATCTGTGACCTTGACCTTTGAACCCATGACCTTTTTCTATACATCAAAATGATCGTTGTATCAATACCTACAACATTCTAATATACATGCCTATACAAAAAGTTTATAGTTTTCGAGATAATTAACCATTTCGGTATTGTTTAGCATCTGTGACCTTGACCTTTGAACCCATGACCTTTTTTTATACATCAAAATGATTGTTGTATCAATACCTACAACATTCTAATATTCATGCCTATACAAAAAGTTTATAGTTTTCGAGATAATTAACCATTTCGGTATTGATTCGCATCTGTGACCTTGACCTTTGAACCCATGACCTTTTTCTATACATCAAAATGATTGTTGTATCAATACCTACAACATTCTAATATTCATGCCTATACAAAAAGTTTATAGTTTTCGAGATAATTAACCATTTCGGTATTGATTCGCATCTGTGACCTTGACCTTTGAACCCATGACCTTTTTCTATACATCAAAATGATTGTTGCATCAATACGTACAACATTCTAATATACATGCCTATACAAAAAGTTTATAGTTTTCAAGATAATCAACCATTTCAGTATTGATTCGCATCTGTGACCTTGACCTTTGAACCCATGACCTTTTTCTATACATCAAAATGATTGTTGCATCAATACGTACAACATTCTAATATACATGCCTATACAAAAAGTTTATAGTTTTCAAGATAATCAACCATTTCAGTATTGTTTCACATGTGACCTTGACCTTTGAACCCATGACCTTTTTCTATACACCAAATTGATCGTTGTATCAATACCTACAACATTCTAATATACATGACTATACAAAAAGTTTATAGTTTTCGAGATAATAATTATAATCAGAGGTAAAAAAAATTAGGTCACGACCTTCACAATTGAACTTGACCTCATTTTGAAGATACTAACAAGAAGATGTCAAAACTGAAAACCCCATGTCATTATCTGGCCAAATAGTCAAGTTATAACAATTTGAAGCTATTTTACGATTTTTTTCAAAATTAAACGCAAAAACGCGTAACCTATTTTTTGTCCGAATTTCACAAAATGAACAAACTATAGGCTTAGGACCCTAGAGAAGCCAAATATCACATCATATTTTTTCTCCAATCAATACTTTCAGAGAAGAAGATTTTTTAAGATTTTTGCACCCCTAGGTCACCTTGACCTAGTTATGGTAGCCATGGCAACACCATGAACAAATCTGAATTGCACCGACCCAGACATGCTTCTGACCAAGTCTCGTTGAAATCTGCCAAGTACTTTCAGAGGAGAAGTCGAAAATGTGTGTTAACGACGCACGCACGCACATACACACGCTGCACCATACCATAAGCTCACATGACCTTTGGTCAGGTGAGCTAAAAAAGGTATTGACTTTTAAACTATTTAGATTTTAAATGATTTTAAATATAAAGAGAAGAGTAAATGGTCTATTATTTCCTAACAGAATAATCACAGTGTATTTCATTCCTTACTCTCCCCTGATTCAGATTCAACAGCATTTGAACTTGGTTGCGTTGATGAAGATATTGGAGTTGCAGGAAGAGATCCATTAGATGAGGATTTGTCGCATGAAGTACCTAATTCGGGGCCTGCATTAAGTGAAATGTCATTAGAAGATGGGCATAAAACCAGTAATTATTTTGATTTATTGTGAAGGTTTTTAAATCTCTTAGAATCTTTATTAAAATAACTAAAATTTACACAACTTTCTAGAGCAGAAATGACCTAACATTCTTAGTGCTACAGATGCATCAAATTCATTCTATCTACATGTTTTAATACAGACTACTATGCATTGTTTTAAAACATAAGCGCATTCAATAACATGGAAGGTCACCTGTTTTTAACCGAGTCATGTTTGTTTTAAAAATAAGCTTATCAAAAAAATATTTGATCATGTGTAATGTATTTGTATTATAGGGAACACATAGAAGATGTAGACCACAGGACTGTCAAATACTTTAATCAATCACCAGAATTTTTATATTTATTTTCATTTTAGCATAGTCTAATAATGATGATAATTGGACGCAGTTATGTATAAATGGAAACAGCATTCTTATGCAATTATATATATGTTTGCGATATAAATACAAAGAAATTTATCATCATTGACATCCAGTACAAACAAATTTTATAAATTTCGGTAGAAAGTGTATCTTGATGAAACTATTTTTAAATAATTTTCCTATTGTAACTAAATAATAAACTAATTTTCAGTTTGGAATAAGGATATTATAAGTCAAAATCTTATTGCTTCGTTTGGGGGACTCTGTTATGGCATCCAATTACAATTAACAATTGTTTTAAATTATTTGCTTACTTAGACAAATCATGATATATAAATTTGGTATTTACTCTAAAGTCTGTAGGGTATACATCTAAATTTTTAATCGGTTTATTGTTCCCGCTGCAAAGTGATGCATTGACATGGTCCATCAAAAACCTTGTGTTCGCAATTAGTCCTTCAACTTTGATATGATATTTGGTAGGATTATAATGATATGGTGATGATCATAGGGTATCATCAATAAAGGTTGGGGTCATTGGCTAGACTAGCAATCTTGTTGCAATTGATTTATTTTTATGAACTGTGATCATTGTTTAATTGACCAAAAAAAAAAAAATGCTATTGATATACGTTTGCATTTTTAATGCAACTGATGATGACTTTGCATTTTTAATGCAACTGTGGATGACCACATTCCTCCTACAATATCAAGCAATTTTCTCAGTGTGTAACTTTTGTAATTTTTCAAATTAAGTTACAATCTCTTGTAATGTACTGTTAGCCTTACGGACATGATGACAGCACCTTTTATCATGAATTTTAGATAATCAACCCATAATTATTGCAAAATATGTTTCAAAACATGATATAATGTAGTTGTATCTAACAAGTACATGTAGTTCAACTGCCTCCAGTGGTCTTAAACTGTGCAAACATTAACCATTTTGAACGGTCAAATCTCTTTGTGATCATTTAACACTCTTTTTCTTGGCAGCTTTTCAAAAGCCCAGTCGGAGAACTCGCAATTGGGAAAAAGACGAGGTGTGTTAAACTGACTTAATGCAATCTTTATATATTATGGGTCAGTGATTTTTAGCTTGTCTGAGCCAAAGACTCAGATGAGCTGTTGTTATCTATCTCCCTTTGTTGTGTGTTGTGGATACCCTTTACATTTTAACCTTCTCTGAAACATCTGGGCCAAATTTGATGATATTTAGCAGTAATGACATCTGGGTAGAGGGCTTTCAGATTTGCACAAATGAAAGGGTTATGTCCCTTTGGAGCCCTATAAAGTGGGAAATAGTGAAAATCTTTGAAAAAAATCTCTGAACATACAAGAGATAAAGCTTATATATTTCATGTATCTAACATGATAAATGATAGATGTATGAAAATTAAAAAATGGGGTCAAAGAACAAGGTCATGACCTTATTTTTTACCTTTGTGCTTTTACTACTATTTTAGTTGTTTTTGAAAAACAAATTTTAGATTTTAATTTGTTGCTCATCTGAGCATCAGTTATTGTGATCTTAGTTGTGAGGCTCAGAAATGGCAAGGTACTTAAGGTTGGCTGGTTGGTTGCAATGTTGTTTAATGTCACATTAGCTATTTACGATTAGCTATTTACGATGAGAGCAAGTTTATTAATCTCTAAGGGTTATTCTAAGAACAAGTTAGTCTTTGTGCAAGTGTGTTTATGGTCAGCCTTGCACTAGTGTGCACTTGGAGTGACTTTTAAGGCGGTAGCTCACCGAGTCGGTATGCCACAGACGAGCATAGCACTCCCTTAGTCACATTATCCTGGCACCACATGAACCAGTGAATACTCTGTCCTCTTAATGCTGAGCACCAGGCAAGGAAGCAGTATCTCAAATTTTAAAGTCTTATGTATGACCCAGGCTGGGTTTGAACCCACGACATCCCGCTCTTGTGGCGGACGCTCTACCACTAAAGGGCCATACTTAAGGGGGAAATTGGTGAAATTAACATGTTTGTCAATATATCTTGAAAACTACAAACTTTTTGTATGTTTAATTGTAAGAGGAATATATGCTTTCAAAAAGTTTGCTTTTCAAAATTAATTGACTGCAGAACTATATATATATATATGTATATCTATATATGTATATATTGAATCCAATAATATATGAACATATTTATTAAGAATTTTTTTAAATTGCTGTAAGGTGTGGCCTCGTTTTTGATATCCTAATTTGATTGGTTGAAAATATTTATCCCGCCAGTTTTAAGCGTGGTATTAAATGGACAGCAACATTGGAATAGAGAAAGAGTTGGATCGTTCTAGATTATTTTATTTAATCACAATATTATTGAAAAATGTTTGGTGAGGTAATAGAGCATATATTTTGCCTCTTGTTTTGGTATAACAATGAAAGAAAATGGACAATTCAAGACACAGTCTCGATTGTAAAACCAAGGAAAGATGCAGAGCAGTACAATTGGAAGTTTAACTGGTTTATGCCAAATTTTCCCAAAAAACATACAAAGCTGCCATTGTGCGACTAAGAGGTAAATATAAAACTGCATACATAATAATAACAACAATGTGACAGGAATGACTTATAAAGCAATCTTTAATTCTTCAAAATTATCTCCCTTTAGTCATTTATAAGTGTTTTCTAATTCAATAATTGCTTTTATTTCTCTAAAAGCTGTTTCATTTCTAACATTTGTTTTATTTTTTAAACTATTGTGTTTCCAGTTTCTATTCCTGATACTGATGACTGAAAATCTTGTCTACAATCTCATTGGTCCTGGAAAACATATTTTAGTAAAACAAACTGTTAGACTCTTTTAAAAAAAAAGATAATAGAATTTTTATATTTTGGGCCATAATATTAAGTTTTCATATCAAAGATTAATATACTATTTTGTATTACTATTCATGCAAATTTGTTTCACGATATTTAGTGACATAATATTTTGACAGAATTTTACAAAGAAAACTGTTATTATATAAATATCCCTTAGGGAAATAATATATACAGTATTATAAATCCAATTATGAAAATCTTAATTCAGCAATTAAGAACGTTCCCATGTAAAGTTTGTCTAGTAATTATTAATTTCTCTAACGTCATAGCTTGCAGGCATAATGAAATTATTGCTCAAAATTTTTTAGAATTTACTTCCTGTCGATCTATTGAAATCTATAATTATTGTGCTTAGGGGTATAAAGACATCAAAAGTAATAAGTTGTTTTTGAAATATTGAATTATATTTAACCTCAACTTACTTGTTTATTGTATAAGAATTGTAAAATTTTTGGACAGTTTGAATTGATCTACAAAATGACACCTCATATTGATGAAATTCAAAAATTAATAATAATAATAAAAAAAATTATTAAATTTGAAAGATCCCAGTTATGAGAGAAAATATGGGGAAAGCTCATTACCGCGACATTGTCAAAATTTACCGTTCATTACCGCGACATTTTGTTAAAAAATAAAGTATACATTACCGCGACATTTTTTCATCTATATAGTATACGTTACCGCGACATATGTATAAAATTTACGATTGGTTTTAAAGAGTTCTACATGTACATGTATAAAATCAATACAACACATAATATACTCACTATCTACTCACCCTGAACTGAAATCAGTTATTGACAAAATGGCAACGATAGAGAAGTTTGTCACAAACAGAGGAAATCCTGGGATAATCGTAGATGGATTTAAATTCAGAAAAGATAAATTTTTCAAGAATTCAAAACTTTGGAGGTGCGTAGAAAAATCGTGCAAAAGTAACTGCAAAACTGATTTAGATGAGCTTCTTATATTAGGAGGAAGACTTGAGCATGATCACGACGAACCCGAGCGACGGACAATTGAGAGACAGAAAGTTCGACACGCCTGTAAAAGAAAAGCCGAAGATGAGCCATTAGAAAGACCATCTAAGCTGATCATTAAGGAGATTGAAAAAGTTGGTACCGATGAACTTGTGAGTCAGGACATAACTTCAGTAAGGCAGGCTATGTATAGACAACGGCGAAAGACGCAGCCCAAGTTACCAACTTCTAGAATGGAAACAATCGAGATGTTGAAAGAATATGAACTCAAGTCGAGTAAAGGTGAAGACATGATTTATGTCAGTAGTTCAGAATCGGAAATTGTAATGCTCACGACTAAATCAAACTTGCAATCCTTATGTCAGGAAGATGTACAGATTTTTGGAGATGGAACATTCCAATATTGCGCAAAACATTTTTATCAATTGTATACCCTTCACATATTTCAGAATGGACAGTATATACCATGTGTATTTTTCCTTCTTCCGTTCAAAACCAAGGCATGCTATATTGAAATGTTCCGTTGCCTTGTAGATGCATGTGTCAAGGAAAACTTAACACTGAACATCAAAAATTTAAATTTTGACTTTGAATTAGCTGTTCATGATGCAGCAAGGCACTTTTGGCCTGATGTCGCTATCAAAGGATGTCAATTTCACCTTGCTCAAGCGTGGTATCGGAAGATCCAAAGCCTTGGTCTAGCGTCTGAATATAAGAGTCAGGACTCAGCAGTTGGACAGTGGCTGAAAACTTTTTTCGGAATCAGCTTTCTAGATCCTGCTGTAGTTGAGGAGTGTTTCGTCTTTGACATATTTTCTGAGGCTCCCGATTCAGAAAAAGCTGTTGACTTTGCAGATTATGTAGTCAATAACTACATTGATCAGTCGTCGTCTTTTCCTCCTATTATATGGGCAGACTCCGATGTTGAAGGCAAAAGGACAACGAACGGGTGTGAAAGTTTTCAGAAGGAGTTTAGTACGATGTTCTACAGTTCTCATCCAAATATCTTTGACTTCTTAGCCAAGATTCAATGTGTACAAACAAAAACCTACCTAAAAATTCGTGCTGCAAATGGTAGATTTCCTTCAGGACGGAAAGAGAGTGATAATACTAAACAGAAAAAAGAACTAAAAGCCAGATTTGAAAATGGTGAACTCACACGAATTGAGTATGTTAGAAGGATGGCCTTTAAAGCGTTGCCGGTTGTCTGATTCAGAAGTGTACAATCATGAATACTCTCAATTTTAACATTGACTTTTAAACTTTTAAATATGTATGTTTTGTAATAAATTATAAAGATATATATCCTGCTCAAAGTCCTACTTCCACCTCCTCGTGGTGAGCAGGGGAAACAGGTCTTATGCATCAAATGTATAAGGCGCTGGCTGACGGAAGAGGCACTATTATATTTAAATAAAATAAATCAATCTATATAATATATCTAACATATAAGGTCGCGGTAACGTATATTTAGAATGTCGCGGTAGCGTATACAATTTTGTCGCGGTAATGGATGGGTCGCGGTTATGAAAATTTCTAAAATGTCGCGGTAATGTAATGTACCCGAAAATATATGGAATGAATTTAAATGATAATGGAACATACTGAAGCCATATATTTATTTATTTATTAATATGAGATATGTGACATCCATGCATTATTACTTATTTCTTTGTCATAGAGATCAAAGAAGATTTAACAGAAGATGCCAAGAAATTGGAAAACCTGTTTAATGCCAACTTAGGTCTAACACCTAATGAGATTATGGAACAAATGGGAGTTCCAGTAACCACAGCAATGCAGGAAGATGAAGGTACACATTACAGGATGAATCCAGTTTTTCAAACAGCTGGATTTCAATCCAATTTTTCTTTACTGGGTGTTTTGGAAAAAGGATCCTGGGGTTATTAGTGAGTGAGTTATGGTGTTTAACGTCCCAGTCAAGATTATTTCACTTATATTGAGATGTTGCAAGCTATTTGCGAAAGTGCAGAAATTTTGCCTGTGCATTGTGCTGATGGCAATATACAGCAGGATTCTTTAACAGGCCATGCCATGCCACATGACCTCATTCCCATCCGAAAGAACCGTGGCTTTCATTTTGTAATGCCGAGTGCTTGACAAAAGAACAGTCACTACCCAATTTCAAGTTTTAGGTCAGACCCGGCCGGGATTAAACCCACAACCTTTCACTTACAGAGCAAGCACTCTACCAACTGAGCTACCATAGTGGTGACCTGGGGTTATTATAAAATCTGGCAAAATGTATCAACAAAATGAAAATTGAGAAAAATATCAAAATTAATAATATTTATTAAAACTTTTTAATTTCATCATAAAGTTAATATATATACACTATTTACAAATGATACTGTTTTTGCTTTGAAAGTTTCTAGGTCCTCATTCGAGACTTTTGAGGTCCTTTGACACTTTTAGAACAAATTTTATTAATCAAATAGGGAAAAAAAATAAATAAAGACTTTTCCTCTGGGAATGGGGCCCATATTCAGCCCTGAGGAAGTGTTTAAAAATTCCCTGCATCAAATAAATTTTGAGAATAATTTAATTTAATTTAATCCTGTAGGCAATGTGGTGCAGAAAACACCTGCTACACAGAATACCAAGCCATCTACCAATAAAGACAGCAAAAAACAAAATCAAAGTACTGAAAGTACTAAAATTCGCGAAAGATTAGAAAGACAGGGAGTTCAGTGTCTCCATCAATGTAGTGTCAGGTATATGAAGTTGTCAGGTAACTGAAAGGAGGTTGTTATGTTCACCTTGCATTGCTCCCAACACAACATAGCGGGTTCATGTAGTGTGCAATGTGCAGACTATGAGCATGGGGCTGTTTAATATTCACACATTGGACCAATATTAAGGATTCATGTAGGAAATAGTTCAATCCGAATAAATGCATGTATGGAACCATCAAGGATGGTCAAAGTTACTTCCATCGTCATGGAGACCCTAATATTAAACAAGAGGTCCATGAGCCTTAATGCTCACATGCAGCTGAGTACATATCTCATGCAGAGGTTCAATGGTCATTGACATTAATTAAAGAGAATGTCCAAATAAATTTTCAGCAGTAAGGGCCAATTATATGTAAGGATTTTTTGCAAATGTATTATAACATAACTAGTCATAAGAGTGCTACATATAATATATCTGAAATCTAGCTACAATATATTGTTTATAAACAACTAAAAAGGTAAAGAAAAATTTGAACCCATGACCTTAATCTAAATATCGCAATGAATATTAGGTCAATACCTACAATTTAGAAGCCTATACAAAAAGTTTATAGTTTTTGAGATAATTAACCATGTCAGTATTTGTTTGCATCAGTGACCTTGACTTTTAAACTCATGTCCTTCATTCATATATCAAAATGATCGTTAGGCCAATACCTACAATATTTTAACATATATGCCTATACAAAAAGTTTATAGTTTTTAAGACAATTAATCATTTCAGTATTCATTTGCATCTATAACCCTGACCATTAGACCTATGACCTACATTCATATATCAAAATGAACATTGTGTAAATGCCTATAACATTCTGATATACATGCCTATAGAGAAAGTTTATCATTTTTGAGATAATTCACCATTTCAGTATTTGTTTGCATCTATGACCTTGACCTTTGAACCTATGACCTTCGTTCATATATGGAAATGACCGTAAGGCAAATGCCTACAATATTCTAATATACATGCCTACACAAAGAGTTCAAAGTTTTTGAGATAATTAACCATTTCAGTATTCGTTTACATCTATGACCTTGACCTTTGAACTTATGACCTCTATTCATATATCAAAATGACCGTTGTGCAAATGCCTACAGTATTCCAATACACATGATGATGATGCCCATACAAAAAGCTTATAGTTTTCAAATATATTGACAAATACATTAATTTTGCAATTTCCCCCTCAAGTACCTTGCCATTATCTCATTTTGGCCCCTAAAGCTACAATATGTGCAAATCTAAAACTAGGTGCCCATAGTGTTTTACATGAAATATCTAAGTTATATCTCTTGTAGGTTCAGAGCAGATGATTTTTAAAGATTTTCACAAATTTCCCCTTTATGGGGCCCCAAGGGGACATAATCCTTGCATTTGTGCAAATCTGAAAACCCCTTACTTGACCATTACTGTCAAATATCATCCAATTTGGCTCTGTAGTTTTGGAGGAATTGATAAAAAATGTGAAAAGTTTATACATGACGCACATCGGACGAAGATAGATGGCAATTGCACATCTGAGCCTTTGGCTCAGGTGAGCTAAAAAGTTTATACAAGACGGATGAAGATAGATGACAATTGTTCATCTGAGCCTTTGGCTCAGGTGAGCTAATAAGCTTCTGATATCTTTCATGTCATAATTGAGGATATTTTTAAAATAAATTAATAACTTGAAAAAATTAACTATTATTTTATTATTATTTATATCACCAGAGTTGTGTTTTAAGAATTCGATAATTTTTGGAAGACTTTTTATTCCAGAGACCAGCATAATTTTAGTTTTAATTTTCAATCGGGTGGCCGTTAGGATCCCAGCTGACTGGGTTTGACAGGTGACCCCTCTACAAAGGTTCTGTACATGATAAAAATGTAGTTGACAGATGACCACTCTACAAAGTGATAGCTATCCCAGATTTCACTCTAATCAATTTATAATTTTTTAAGGATGACTTCACGGAATGCTTTGAAAAACGGGAAAAGCAGTATGATAGCACAAAATTCCAAAATTTTTGTCTTAATATGGGGAGACTCCTCACATCAGCAGGGATTGAGCTTAACTTTTCGATGAGCCATACAATGAACTGTCAAGAGTGATGGTTGATCTGAATATATCAGGCATATACATTTGGATTATTCTATCCCTTGCTTTACTTTTCGATATTCAACATCTGCAATTACATTGACGAATGGTTTTGCAGAAAATGTTGATCTATAGGTACTGCCAATGTCAATGACTGTATAATTTTGGCAGATTTTGATTTATTAGCAGGAACTTGTTTTGCATTACTAAAGGCTTGGGCCTGAATGTGAGATTCAGAAATGTCATGTTTATTTACACTGTCAATTTTATAACTAGTGCAACCCTCGGTAAATACAGATTTTTTTCCTGTCGAACTCTACACAATCGGCACACTTCATTCCGTCCTGCGTATCATACAACCAAGGCCTGCCATCTTCCCATGGCTTTCTATATGCTCCGATGCGTTTGGACTTATCATACTCTTGATAGTACTTTCGTTTTTCCGCAGGTCCTTGTTTAGCCTTTGGAGTCGATGCTCCTAAAAATTTCCACATGGCAGAAAGCCGGAAGTATCATTTTATACATAAATATCAGAAAAGGAAACGAAATGGCACCGTATTTGAATTCCGGTCGGAACACCGGTCCATTTACACTTGTTAACTATATGATACCCATTTTTCAATTTTACTATTATTGTCGCCAGTCAGAAATATAAACAGGAAATCGGTAAACGGATCGGAATGTCAAATACACCGAACTGAAAATTCTAATCGCCACCTGGCAGCCCTGGGCGACCCGTGTATGATACATTTATCGCCCAGAGCGAAAAACTGGGCGCCCGTTAATCTCAATCCCTGATCGGGAGGGTTGGCAGGTATGATAAAGCGGAGAATATAGTTGGGGCGGAAAATATTAATATTGGGGCGAAACGTCCATAACCCGCATTCAAAATTTGAGTTATCTACCTTTATTTCAACTTTGAACCTACATACGAGAGAGAGTTGATTATCTGTAACGGAAGAATATTCGGGTTGAGAAATCTGCATGTAACAGCTAAATTCGAGAATGATCAAGATCATTCGCGAATAAAAAGCCAGTGAAATCAAAAGAAAGTACAGAAAATACACCGAACGCAAAAAGAAGTAAAAGTGATAAAGATGAACGATCAGAAAATAAAAAAGCAAGCAATATACTTAAGGATGAAAAAAAAAATCAACAAGTGGCAAATCTTGAGGCTGCCTAGATTATGGGCAAAAAAATTACCCCCAATGAACTGTTTTGCCAGGATGTTGAAACAACTGCTCATGATCAACCAATAGCACCATTCCAAAATTCAGCAAATATAAATTTAGAGACAACCAGTAGAGTGTCTGTGGTCAGATATGAAGAACCACAACCTACTAATAATCAATTTTATGAGCAATATAGTGGATTGACCCCATATAATGTCCCACAGCCTTTAAACACACAGTATCAACCAGGATTTACATATACAAATATGCTGACCTGCATGAATGAGGCAAACTCTGCTTTATATGGTAGCTACCCTGGACAGGATGACAACATTTGCAGGGATCCCAATTGCAATGTAAACTGCAAAAGTACAATCGATGCATTGCAGCGAAAAATTGACGAAATGCAAAGCAAAATAGTTTCTAGAAAGTCAGCATATGTGTGGCTTTCTAGACAAGCTTGCAAAAAAAGTAAGTGCCACCATGCCAATTTTTCTCAACTTTTTTTTCCAACATAAAATAAATTATCAGTATGTATCAACATGTAGGTAGGGACAGGAGGAATGCAAATTCAAAAGTTTTCAAATTGTAATTTGCTGAAGTTATTTGAAAACATAGTATCTATTTAATACATGTAGTACTATAACAGCACCTCTGGGTATATACTCCCATGTCCATCTAAAGTCCACATTTTTATTTTATAAAATCGGTCCTAAAAAGTGTTTGTTCTATCTTTTCATGTTTTTCTCTGGTATATTTTCATAATTATGTTGTGTCATATTCCTGGTTGTGTTGGCTATTGCCAAATACATGTTGTTAGCTGCAAATCACTTTTATAATATTTGTTAAAATTAGTCTCATTTTCGTAAATTATGATGAAACAAAAATTATTATTGCCAAATTCTTGACCAAGTCAACAGTTACGACTGATCTTTGATATAATTTACAATGTTTATTTATATTAATTTCAAAAAAGTGTTTGAGAAAAAAAAAAAAGAAGAAAATGAAGGATAGTTTCAACTCGAAAAGTCAACTTAAATGAATTTTTACTGTTTTTACTATGTATAGTTATATGTGTTGCTTTCCTTTTTATTTATTTATCTTTTTTATTTATTTCATAAATTGCAGTTTCATCAAGTGATTCTTTTGATGTTAACTAGAATACACCGAGACGGCCTGCAAAAAATATAGATGTTTCGAAAAATGGAAAATTATACAGCTCCGTCTTCAAATTACAGCATCTCAGGCCTAGCTTCTCCATCTCATTGTGGAGCGGACACCATTAGAGACATTTCAAACAGTCCCCTACTTCATGTAAGTATAACAGTTTAAAAGGAGCTATTTTAACATTTGTAGTATAACTGAATATGTCGGTTTCTGTGGTGTCAAATAAAAACTGAGCACTTTCAAACCTTTCTGCTTTCACCCGCAATAAGTGAAGATGTATGATCTCATCTACATGTATTATAGTTAGTAACCATACAGTTACGCATGTAGTGTTGAAGAAATAAAGAAAATTCTGTCAATCAACCACTGAGGAATCAATTATGAGAGATGACGTCAGGTCACGTGATACTTCAGTTTGACAAAGGACCGTGATACTTATTACATCGTTTATCATTTTCTCCAGTTAATTTCCATTTATTTGTTATCTGTTTTACTAGTTTAATGTAGAAAGTATATGAGAGTAGTTTTATCGGATGTTTACATTGTTTTTAGTGTATTTGTTTGATGTTACTGACACGTGATTGAAACACGTTGCTGTGTTTATAATCATAACCAGTGACCATATCCAGGTCAAATATGACGATTAGCCAAAGGAACATTGACATTGTGTCATCTATTGCCGAGGATATGAACAGGAACTATGATGAACTCTTTGGTACAAAAAACCAAAAGCAGGGTACACAAAAGCCCTTAAAAAATACATTTCAGGGTAAACAAAAGCCCTTAGAAAAGGAAGTTGGCAGACAAACTGCCTCAAATTTTATAGTGATTGACAGTCTTCATGATCAGACCGACACGATGGGCGGAGTTTCCCATGACGTCACAGGAAGTCTCGCTCAAAATCCCGAGAGATCCAATATGGCAGTTGACAATGTGTCAACAAATGATGTTTCTAATCGCATGATTTTAGATTTATTACATCAACAGCAGAAAGCGTTTCAAGAGCAAGCGCAGGCAATTGAGAGTTTGCAATTCGCTATGGCTAACAAACAATCCTCAGAAACTGTAAGTCGACCAAATGACGATCATGATCATGAAAGAATTCACAGTTTATCTGATTCGGATAATGAAAGCGAAACAGGAAATATGGATGACGATTTCTTAAGTAAATTACGTGAAGCACAAAGTTCAACTACACAGGCACATCTAGACGAGGATAGAGATATTTCTGACACCATACGTGATATGGACCAATTTTTTGATCAAACGGAGAAGACGGGAGACAATATTGATGACAGGTTGGCCGCTATTGTCAACAAAGGCATACATCTCCACATTCGAAATGAAAAACGTAAGCCTCTCTTAGAGAAATATTCCCGCCCTGGGAATTGCGATAACTTGATTGTTCCTAGATACAATCGTGGATCTTGGGCATCTTTAAAGAAGCAAACAAAAATTGCAGATGCTAAATTGCAAAATACCCAGAATCTACTGTGCAAATCTCTAATTCCAATGTTGCACTTAACTAGTACCTTATTTAAGGCGGGTGTTGAACGAAAAGGCATTACTCATGACCAGGTCAATGATTGTTTGATGCTAGCTAATGATTCATTTAAAATTTTGCAGTTTGCGTTCAGTGATTTGTCATTTCGACGCAGATTTTTGGCAAGGAATGACATGGATGAAAAATACAGGGAACTTTGCTCCTATGATAACCCAGTTGGAAAATTTTTACTGGGCGACGATTTGGAAAAAAGCATGAAAGAATTGCAACAAGTTAAACAATTAGCAAGTAAATTCAGCGCCAGTAAAAGCAGCACTCAGATGTCCCGCTCTTACAATACTTCACAGAGAGCACATCCATATAACCGTTTTTCTTCAGGCAAAGATTATCTCTCAAGACATTTAAATGACGATATGGAATGGATGTTAAATTCCACAATATTCAAACAACTTGAAGGACAATTCGGTAAAATGCACATTGATTTATTTGCATCACGTCTTAATACTCAATTACCAGTGTATGTTTCGTATATACCCGACCCAAATTCTGTGGCTGTTGATGCATTTTCAATCAACTAGAACAATTATTTTTTATGCTATTCATTTCCTCCTTTCAGTATGATTGGTCATGTGTTGACAAAAGTTCACCAAGACAAAGCAGAAATGGTAATGATAGCTCCAATTTGGACGACACAGTCATGGTTTACCAGACTTTTGGAAATGGTTTCGGGAAATTGTTACCTATTACCAAACAAACAGAAATTACTTCATCTACCAACCAACTTAGAAAAAATACATCCTATCAAAACACTCCGTCTAGGAGCATTCCGCTTGTCTGGGACAGACTCTGTGGCCAGGAAATACCAGAAGACACTAGCTACATTATCATCGATTCCTGGAGCGAGGCTACCAAGAACCAATATCGGACATATTTCCAGAGATGGATGTGTTTTTGTGTCCAGAGGGAAATTGATCCCACTGAAATTTCTATAAATAATTTACTCATTTTCTGACTGATCTGTTTAACAAAGGATTAAAGTATAGCACCATTAATACTGCGAAAAGTGCAATCTCTGCTTTGTGGGAATTATGTGGGAATTCCTCCCCGGTAGGAGAAAACATTCTCATACGTAGATTTATGAAAGGTGTTTTTCGTCAACGTCCAACATTCCCTAAGTATAAAGATATTTGGGATGTACGTGTGGTATTGTCATATTTGAAAACACTAGTTCCAGTAAATACATTATCTTTTAAGTTTCTTACTTATAAACTTGTTACATTGTTGGCTTTACTTTCTGGACAAAGAACTCAAACATTACACCTAATCAATATTAATAACATTCATTTTCTCAATAACAACACTGTTGTAAAAATTCAATTTGGGGATATATTGAAACAATCAAAACCCGGAAATCACTTAGAACCTCTTCTTTTTCATGCATATGAATTAGATTCAGGTTTATGTGTTGTTCAAACTTTAAAAGAATATTTATGTAGAACCAAAACCATTCGTAAAGGGAAATGTGAATTGTTTTTAAGTACAGTTTCTCCACGTAAACCTGTTTGTAAAAGTACGATTGGTTCATGGATAAAAACTGTTTTATCGGCGGCTGGTATAGACATAAACACTTATGGTGCACATAGTACAAGAGCAGCATCAACATCTGCCTTACATAAAACAAACACGCCAATTCACATTTTATTGAAAACTGCTGGATGGTCATCTGATTGTGTGTTTCGTCGGTTTTACAATAAACCAATTACTACATCTAATGACACCAATTTTGGTACTTTACTGTTACATGAATATTCAACCTGAAATGTACTAAATGAATGTGTTATTAATTTGTATACATGTTTGTTAATAGATGTTAATAAAACAAATCAGTTTTTAATTCTTTAATTTTTAATAACAACTACTGTTCTTATATGATATCATCATACTTTATTATTATGTTATTTATGCATTGACTCTAAAATCTCATAATTGATTCCTCAGTGGTTGATTGACAGAATTGACCAATTAAACAAACCTTGCACTGAAAGGTGCAGTTTGATTATAATTCTGTCAATCAACATCACTGAGGGATCAATATGCCCACCCTTTTTTGATTAACATCATCCCACCCAAGACGTTTTATGATTAAAAATTTTTCAATGCATTCATAACATCTCTCTAAAGTCTGAAGTATCACGTGACCTGACGTCATCTCTCATATTGATCCCTCAGTGATGTTGATTGACAGAATTATAATCAAACTGCACCTTTCAGTGCAAGGTTTGTTTAATTGGTCAATTATGTTGTTGATTTTTTGTCCCAAACCTTACACATTGTCATTTCAGTGTTCATGAAATATTTTCTTTTTAGTTATTATATTGAGTATATGTATCATTGCCAAGTACCATTTTAACAAATCAGTCTTGACATGTAACTTATTAGAAAATCAGAATTGGATATTTGGTCCTAAAATGTAACATATCTGGTTGAACCAATAAAAAATTTACCAATGTCAGGAACACGGTTGTCTCTTTTAGTAAATCTAAAACTTTATTTTATTTTTAGATCTCACAAATGGTGAAATTAGTTGCTGGTTCAGGAGTGACAATTTCCACCAGTCAGCTGAATATGTGTGAAAGAAAAGCAAAGGAAAGTGGAACTGCCTTGGCACTGCTTTTGTTAGTGGTGTTCTTTGATGCAAAAACACTAGGTGAAAGTTGTGCCAGAGGCAGTGGCTCATCCAAAAGAAAGATGTTGGACTCAAGCATCACAGAGGCCATAATACGTAAGAGAATGAATTTAAATGTTAAGCTTGTATCTACAAAATTATATATATATATATATAGTTAAAATTTAAAATATTAAGCGAGCTGTCTTTTATTATTTTAAATATATATTTTTGTATACATACAGTTGAGTCTCATTATCTGGAATTCCACAGGGAATTTAACTTGCATGTATCCATAATTCCAGATAAATGGCTTAACATCATAAGATTAGTCAGTTGTGATTTCCAGCTTGATAGAAATTTGTTTTGAAACCAGAGGCTCAGTGTGGCTGAGCCTGTATCGCTCACCTGACTAAAATGCTTTTAAAGCAAATTTGTATTCCAGTGATGAAAAAATGCACTGTTTATATCAGACAGAATGGCTAAGGAAATTACTGTAGAACTATATGTACCATTCACAGTTTTTTTTTAATCTGATTAAAATCACATCTCTCACTTGCTCCCCCATTTTTGATATAGGCACGGAGTGGGAGATCTGAGGAAACACCGTTTAGGGGCATATGTGAATAAGCCACTGTTGTAACATTTATTGTCCAATGAAATTTCAGCTTCCGAGATTTTAAAAGTGTTTTGCCTTAATTGTAAATGAAACGGGTAATTTGAATTTGTCAATCTAATAAAGGACCTTCCATACATCATTCCCATAAAGTTTGGTTCAATTTGCTTCAGTAGCTTTAGAGGAGATAGCAAATATATGCTATTCCCATAGGGTTAAACTATGTTCTGTGCTGGCAGCCATCTTTTTTGGCAGATCAAAAAAAATTTCCACAATATAAGTAAAGGACCTTTTATACATCATTCCTGTAAAGTTTGATTCAATTTGCTTCAGTAGCTTCAAAAGAAATAATAGCAAATATATGCTTTTCCCATAGGGTCCAATGTGAAACAATGTTCTCCACTGGCAGCCATGTTTTATGGCAGATCAGGAAAATTTTGGCAATCTATGTAAAGGACCTTCTATACATCATTCCTGTAAAGTTTGGTTCAATTTGCTTCAGTCATTTCTGAGGACATAGTCAAAAATGCGTTTTTCCCATAAAGTCCAACTATCTTTTGCGCTGACAGCCATGTTTTTTTGGCAGATCAGAAAAATTTTGGCAATCTATGTAAAAGACCTTTTATACATCATTCCTGTAAAGTTTGGTTCAATTTGCTTCACTAGCTTCAGAGGAGATAGCATATATATGCTTTTCCCATAGGGTCCAATGTGAAACTATGTTCTCCGCTGGCAGCCATGTTTTTTGGCAGACCAGAAAAATTTTGACAATCTATGTAAAGGACCTTCTATACATCATTCCTGTAAAGATTGGTTCAATTTGCTTTAGTCATTTCTGAGGACATAGTCAAAAATGCATTTTTCCCATAGGGTCCAATGTTAAACTATCTTCTGCCCTGGCGGCCATGTTTTTCGGCGGATCAGAAAAGTTTTGGCAATCTAAGTAAAGGACCTTCTATACATCATTCCTGTATAGTTTGGTTCAATTTGCTTCAGTCATTTCTGAGGACATAGTTAAAAATGTGTTTTTCCCATAGGGTCCAATGTTAAACTACCTTTTGCCCTGGCAGCCATGTTTTTTGGCCAATCAGGAAAATTTTGGCAATCTATGTAAAGGACCTTCTATACATTATTCCTGTAAAGTTTGGTTCAATTTGCTTCTAAAGCTTCAGAGGAAATAGCATATATAGGCTTTTCCCATAGGGTCCAATGTTAAACTATCTTCTGCGCTGGCGGCCATGTTTTTTGGTGGATCAGAAAAATTTTGGCAATCTAAGTAAAGGACCTTCTATACATCATTTCTGTAAAGTTTGATTAAATTTGCTTCAGTCATTTCTGAGGAGATAGCCAAAATGCGTTTTTCCCATAGGGTCCCATGTTAAACTACCTTTTGCTCTGGCAGCCATGTTTTTTGGCTAATCAGAAAAAATTTGGCAATCTATGTAAAGGACCTCCAATACATCATTCCACTAAAGTTTGGTTAAGTTTCCTTCAATAGTTTCAGAGGAGATAGCCAAAATGTGTTTTTCCCGTAGGGTCCAATGTTAAACTATGTTCCCCACTGGCAGCCATATTTTTAGGCGGATCAGAAAAATTTTGGCAATCTTTGCAAAAGACCTTCCATACATTATTCCTGTAAAGTGTAATTGAATTCCCTTCAGTCGTTTCAGAGGAGATAGCCAAAATGTCCATTTCCCCATAGGGCCCAATGTTAAACTTTGTTTGGCCCTGGCGGCCATTTTTTTTGGCGGATCAGAAAAATTTGGGCAATCTTAGTAAATTACCTTGCATACATTATTCCTGTAAAGTTTGGTTCAAATTGGCTCAGCGGTTTCAAAGAAGATAGCAAATATATGCTTTTCCCATAGGGTCTAATGTTAAACTATCTTCTGTGCTGGCGGCCATGTTTTTTGACAGATCAGAAAAATTTTGGCAATCTAAGTAAAGGACCTTCCATACATCATTCCTGTGAAGTTTGGTTAAATTTGCTTCAGTAATTTCTGAGGAAATAGTCAAAAATGCATTTTTCCCATAGGGTCCAATGTTAAACTATCTTCTGCCCTGGCAGCCATGTTTTTTGGCAGATCAAAAAATTTCGGCAATCTAAGTAAAGGACCTTCCATACATCATTCCTGTAAAGTTTGGTTAAAATTGGTTCAGGGGTTTCAGAGGAGATAGCCAAAATGTGAAAAGTTTACAGACGGACTGACAGACTGACAGACTGACGGACGGACTGACTGACTGACTGACGGACGCCGAGTGATGGCAAAAGCTCACATGGCCTTTAGGCCAGGTGAGCTAAAAACTAAATGTCTGCCATTAAGAGGAATAATACTACTAAATAGATTAAGGAAGTCATGAGCTGTTTATCTGACATGTATCAAAACATTAGTATTTGTTGTAGCTACCTACTGTCATGTCTTGGGTCAGTCCAAGATGGGAATCAAACTTAAAACCTCCCAATTATGAAGCTAGCAGTATACTAACTAAAGGTTGCTATTTGCAGAGATGGTTAGGTGTGTGTTGATCTCTGACTGAATTTTATCTTTTATGGGTTTGCAGATTAGTTTAATGATGTTTTTTTTTCTATTTGCAGAATACTGTCTCAACTTCAAACAGAAGAAAGTGAATGAAAAAGAAATTGTTCAGGCAATAAACAATAAATGTTCAGATGTGAGACAAGAGTTTACAAAAACCCCAAAATCAAAAAAAATAAGTTTGTGAGAAATTGTTAATAAGTGACTGGATTTTATTTTAATGGAAGAAAACAGTTGTAATACTTACAGTTAAAAAAAGAGAAAAGGAATTGGATTTGAGAAAGATTCATTAAGATGGAATTATGCAACACAAATTATTACAATAATAAATAGCAAAATATGATTTATATATGTACATATACATGTATATTGTTATTTTTTAGATATATGAACAATTAGTTCAACATGTTTTCCATGGTAACTAACCTGTTTGTGTTGTAAGTGAGTCACTTATAATTCACTTATAAGTCACTGACACTTCACTTATAAGTCACTGATACTTCACTTATAAGTAAAAATGTGTATCAATTAAAAGTGAACTATCTCAGACTTATAGTTCACTTATAAGTCTTTCACTCATACATGTTGTAACTCACTTATAAGTTGATTATCAATGTAAACTCATTTGCATATTAAAATCCAGATAAGTCACTTATAAGTCACTGATATAAGTCGCTTATCAGTCAATTATAAGTTTTGTATCACTCACTTGTAAGTGAATTGTAATTAACTTATAAGTTTTGATATAATTCACTTATAATCCACTTGTAAGTTTTTTCCATAAGGGATATCAAGCATTCAGAATTCCAGGGTCAGGCAGTGAACATTCTTTTGAAGAAAATGTTCTCCAGTGAAGAAATATTGAATAATTCAATTAGTGGGAAAAAAAGTAGTAAATCCTCAGCAACTGGTCCTAGACCAGCTATGGATCAGGAGAAATTGAATGTGCTGTTTGATGTTTTAAGGTGGAAATTTCCCAATTTCACTCGCAAGGAGACGGTGGAAAAAATCCAAAACATTCAAAAAGTGATGAGAAGGATTGAAAAAAAAGATTTAATTGTTTAACTTAAACATGCAGTTCTTTATACATTTCTTTTAAAAAATTGGTTTTTTTTTATCTGTAATTGCAATGAGCAGTTAAATGTTTGAAAAAAATAATTATAGTCAGTTATTTGTCTGAACATGTTAACCTTGTTTAAACACTATTTCAAACTAAACAAACAAGTTAACATATAATTACAAAGTTGCAAATTTAAGATATAATTGCACTGAGCTGCAAATTAGGTTAGTTTACATGTTTCACTTGTTTGTTTGATTTGAAATGATTATTATAATGTTTAATATTGTTCAATTTGAAATACTTATGATTCAGAGCAGCAAAATTTAAGGGTGAGTCCCCTTTTTTGCTGGAAGAGTTCATGAATTAGTAACCTTAGAAATGATTATTATAATGTTTAATATTGTTCAATTTGAAATACTTATGATTCAGAGCAGCAAAATTTAAGGGTGAGTCCCCTTTTTTGCTGGAAGAGTTCATGAATTAGTAACTTTTCAAGGACCATTAATCTACTATTTAAGTTATGAGTAGTTCATGAAATGGCATGAATAGTTCATGACAGTTCATCAATTATTCATGATTTAAGTTATATGTAATGTTTACAAGTTGATGAATTGTTCAAGAATTATTCATTAACAAAGTCCATAAAAAATTCATGAACTTCTGAAGAATAGTTCATGAACAACAAATGGACAGAGATTGTTCATGAATTGTAATGAACACGACAGGTTCATAAACACTCATGGACTGTGTTAGTTCATAAAATGTGCATAAACTTTGTAAGTTCATGAACATCTTTTGAAAATTGAAATTCATGAACAATCCTTGTCCATTTGTTGTTCATGAACTACTCTTCAAAAGTTCATGAACTTTTCATGAGTCATTCATAAACTTAATGAACAATTCATGAATAATTCATGCTAATTCATGAACTGTTCATAATCATCCCACAGGGGTTGCCAAAAAAAGCAAATATATAATAGACAAGCTGACCATTTTCAGCTTGTTTGACCTTTCTGGCAGATATAAATAATAGAATATTTTGTTTTTGACAAAGATAATTTGTGCTTTTTGAAAACTTAAAAGAAAATAACAAGTACTCTGTTTACTTTCAGAAATAAAATACAATGATCTTGGAGAAACAGGAGGTGTTAGTTTTACTTTTGTTTTACATTTTAAATGGTCTTTTTAGAATATTAAGATTTGTTTGTCCAAATTTCTATGAACTGTTTTTGGTAACTTCTTTTTTTATTTGATTTTGGGTTTGCAGTAATTATCTTAATCTGTGCTTCCTTGTATCCATAATCAATAAAGTGTACATGTATACCAATGACTAAAGGTAAGTTAAAATGAACTTTTAAATGATCTTTTGTATTTAGGTTTTGGTTTGTATTCTGGTTTATGAAGTTGTTAAGTTGGGTAAATGTTTTTAAAAAAATTTAGTATTTGATACATGTGTTTTACAGCTGTTGCAAAGTCTGTAGTATTTCTGACTATTTCTTATTGAAATATTTGCAGACACTTATTTCTTATATTACAAACTACTCAAGATATACAATTCATTAATCTTTATTGTATCAGAAAGAAGTACCCGTGGTAATACTGCCTGAGCGACATAGATTAGGATCCCGTTTTGGACTAATTAGTCTTAAAACTAATTTCTGGAGCCCTTTTGGGCACTAATCTAAGATGATACTGTACATGTTCGTTAGAAAATCATAATAATTTAAATCACCTTTTTTTGTTATCACTTTATTTTTCGCAATATTCGATATCTGTTCAAAAATCGTGAAAATAAAATGCACAAAATTAAAAATCTGTAAGAAAAACCTATTTCAATATTTGGGTTCCACATGGGGTATTGCGAAAATTTCATATTGAGAAATTGTTTTCATCACAGGATCGCGAAAAAAGGTGCCATGAAATTAAAGTGATTTACAGTAATGTATAAATTTAGTACATCAAAATGCTCATATAACATTATCATTATGTTGCTTTTTTCTACCCTATAATTATATATTAAAAGTAACAAACTTAAACAAGAGGCCCATGGGCCTGATACGCTCACCTGATAACTAATGGCTAGCTGATAGATTTAAAGAAAACATAAATACTAAACCCCAATGACTTTTTTTTTTACATCATGATAACCGTTGTATCAATACCTACAACATTCTAGTATACATGCCTATACAAAAAGTTAATAGTTTTCAAAATAATTAACCATTTCAGTATTGTTTCACATCTGTGACCTTGACCTTTGAACCCATGAGCTTTTTCTATACATCAAAATGATCGTTGTATCGATACCTACAACATTCTAATATACACGCCTATACAAATAGTTTATAGTTTTCGAGATAATTAACCATTTCATTATTGTTTCACATCTGTGACCTTGACCTTTGAACCCATGACCTTTTTCTATACATCAAAATGATCGTTGTATCAATACCTACAACATTCTAATATACATGCCTATACAAAAAGTTTATAGTTTTCAAGATAATTAACCATTTCGGTATTGTTTCACATCTGTGACCTTGACCTTTGAACCCATGACCTTTTTCTATACATCAAAATGATCGCTGTATCAATTCCTACAACATTCTAATATACATGCCTATACAATATGTTTATAGTTTTCGAGATAATTAACCATTTCAGTATTGTTTCGCATCTGTGACCTTGACCTTTGAACCTATGACCTTTTTCTATACATCAAAATGATCGTTGTATTAATACCTACAACATTCTAATATACATGGCTATACAAAAAGTTTATAGTGTTCGAGATAATTAACCATTTCATTATTGTTTCACATCTGTGACCTTGACCTTTAAACCCATGACCTTTTTCTATACATCAAAATGATCATTGCATCAATACCTACAACATTCTAATATACATACCTATACAAAAAGTTTATAGTTTTCGAGATAATTAACCATTTCGGTATTGTTTCGCATCTGTGACCTTGACCTTTGAACCCATGACCTTTTTCTATACATCAAAATAATTGTTGTATCAATACCTACAACATTATAATATACATGCCTACACAAAAAGTTTATAGTTTTCGAGATAATTAACCATTTCGGTATTGTTTCGCATCTGTGACCTTGACCTTTGAACCCCATGACCTTTTTCTATACATCAAAATGATCGTTGTATCAATACCTACAACATTCTAATATACATGCCTATACAAAAAGTTTATAGTTTTCAAGATAATTAATCATTTCGGTATTGTTTTACATCTGTGACCTTGACCTTTGAACCCATGACCTTTTTCTATATATCAAAATGATCGTTGTATCAATTCCTACAACATTCTAATATACATGCCCATACAATATGTTTACAGTTTTCGAGATAATTAACCATTTCAGTATTGTTTCGCATCTGTGACCTTGACCTTTGAACCCATGACCTTTTTCTATACATCAAAATGATCGTTGTATCAATACCTACAACATTCTAATATACATATCTATACAAAAAGTTTATAGCTTTCGAGATAATTAACCATTTCGGTATTGTTTCACATCTGTGACCTTGACCTTTGAACCCATGACCTTTTTCTATACATCAAAATGATTGTTGTATCAATACATTTTGAAGATACTAACAAGAAGATGTCAAAACTGAAAACCCCATGCCATTATCTGGTCAAATAGTCAAGTTATAACAATTTGAAGCTATTTTACAATTTTTTCAAAATTAAACGCAAAAACGCATAACCTATTTTTTATCCGAATTTTACAAAATGAACAAACTATAGGCTTAAGACCCTAGAGAAGCCAAATATCACATCAGATTTTTTCTCCAATCAGTACTTTCGGATAAGAAGATTTTTTAAGATTTTTGCACCCCTAGGTCACCTTGACCTAGTTATGGTAGCCATGGCAACGCCACGAACAAATCTGAATTGCACCGGCCCATATATACTTCTGACAAAGTTTCATTAACAAGAGGCCCATGGGCATGATACGCTCACCTGATAACTAATGGCTAGCTGATAGATTTAAAGAACACATAAATACTAAACTCCAATGACTTTTTTCTTTACATCATGATAACCATTGTATCAATACCTACAACATTCTAATATACATGCCTATACAAAAAGTTTATAGTTTTCGAGATAATTAACCATTTCTGTATTGTTTTGCATCTGTAACCTTGACCTTTGAACCCATGACCTTTTTCTATACATCAAAATGATCATTGTATCGATACCTACGATATTCTAATATACAAGCCTATACAAAAAGTTGATAGTTTTCGAGATAATTAACCATTTCGGTATTGTTTCACATCTGTGACCTTGACCTTTGAACCCATGTCCTTTTTCTATACATCAAAATGATCATTGTATCGATACCTACAACATTCTAATATACATGCCTATACAAAAAGTTGATAGTTCTCGAGATAATTAAACATTTCGGTATTGTTTCAAATATGTGACCTTGACCTTTGAACCCATAACCTTTTTCTATATATCAAAATGATTGTTGTATCAATACCTACAACATTCTAATATACATGCCTATACAAAAAGTTTATAGTTTTCGAGATAATTAACTATTTCTGTATTGTTTTGCATCTGTGACCTTGACCTTTGAACCCATGACCTTTTTCTATACATCAAAATGATTGTTGTATCAATACCTACAACATTCTAATATATATGCCTATACAAAACGTTTATTGTTTTTGAGATAATTAATCATTTTGGTATTCTTTCGAATCTGTGACCTTGACCTTTGAACCCATGACCTTTTTCTATACATCAAAATGATCATTGTATCAATACCTACAACATTCTAATATACATGCCTATACAAAAAGTTTATAGTTTTCGAGATAATTAACCATTTCAGTATTGTTTCACATCTGTGACCTTGACCTTTGAACCCATGACCTTTTTCTATACATCAAAATGATCGTTGTATCAATACCTACAACATTCCAATATACATGCCTATACAAAATGTTTATAGTTTTCGAGATAATTAACCATTTCGGTATTGTTTCGCATCTGTGACCTTGACTGTTGAACCCATGACCTTTTTCTATACATCAAAATGATCGTTGTATCGATACCTACAACATTCCAATATACATGCCTATACAAAATGTTTATAGTTTTCGAGATAATTAACCATTTCGGTATTGTTTCGCATCTGTGACCTTGACTTTTGAACCCATGACCTTTTTCTATACATCAAAATGATCGTTGTATCGATACCTACAACATTCTAATATATATGCCTATACAAAATGTTTATAGTTTTCGAGATAATTAACCATTTTGGTATTGTTTTGTATCTGTGACCTTGACCTTTGAATCCATGACCTTTTTCTATACATCAAAATGATCGTTGTATTGATACCTACAACATTCTAATATACATGCCTATACAAAAAGTTGATAGATTTCGAGATAATAATAATAATCAGAGGTTAAAAAAAATTAGGTCACGACCTTCACAATCGACCTTGACCGCATTTTGAAGATACTAACAAGAAGATGTCAAAACTGAAAACCCCATGTCATTATCTGGTCAAATAGTCAAGTTATTACAATTTGAAGCTATTTTACGATTTTTTCAAAATTAAACGCAAAAACGCATAACCTATTTTTTATCCAAATTTCACAAAATGAACAAACTATAGGCTTAAGACCCTAGAGAAGCCAAATATCACATCAGATTTTTTCTCCAATCAGTACTTTCGGAGAAGAAGATTTTTTAAGATTTTTGCACCCCTAGATCACCTTGACCTAGTTATGGTAGCCATAGCAACGCCACGAACAAATCTGAATTGCACCGGCCCATATATACTTCTGACAAAGTTTTTCATTAAAAACTGTCCAGTAGTTTCAGAGGAGAAGTCGAAAATAGGTGTTAACGACGCACACACGCACGCACGCACGCACGCACACACGCACGCACATACACACGCTGCGCTATGCCATAAGCTCACATGACCTTCGGTCAGGTGAGCTAAAAACTGTCCAGTAGTTTCAGAGGAGAAGTCGAAAATAGGTGTTAACGACGCACACACGCACATACACACGCTGCACTATGCCATAAGCTCACATGACCTTCGGTCAGGTGAGCTAAAAACACTCATTTGGGTTGTCATCAGTAAACCATTACATTAACATAGGTATCAACTTAAAACTATGTTAAGTCTCCTGAAATTGCTTTAATTGTAGGTCAATACTGCATGGTGTAGCCATGTACACATACAGCATTTAACAGTTTTGTCTAAGGTCAATCTAAACATCAGGACTTTCATTTTCTTCTTCTTTTCATTATTTTTGTTCTGTTGTTTTTTATTATCACTAATTGTTAACATGGACATGGGTGATGTACCACATGGTTTTCTTTGGTTTTTTTTCAGACTTTGAATTTGCACAAGCTTGCTCATATTGTGCTGACTTTAATTTAGATGTTCTTGATTTGTTTATAAATGGTTTTAATTGTTTAGTTTTTTTCTCTTTACCCGAATTTAATGCTTGTGTTTTTTACTGTAATTTGAATAATTTTAACATCTTTAAATATGTCCTGATGGTTAATTGACTACCAGATCTTAGATTTTGGAAAGGTAAGAATTTAAAGGTAGTCCTTTCAGGCAATAAAATATGTTAGTATGTTTACTTCTTTCTATATATCAGGGGCCTTCATGGCCGAGTGGTCTAAAGCACACACTTACAGATACTCACAGTGCTTCTCACCGCCTAGATTCAAAAGGCCATTTTGGGTCACACTGATGGTCATTTCTCACCACAGTTTGATGTAGACACACACAATACCCCACCCTATCACATAGTAGTATCACTAAGCCAACCAGTAAAGGTCAATTGATCACATATTATTCACATGGGATTCTATCCTATTGAGATTATAGAGATCTTAGATTTGTAGACTAGTTTCTTAACCACTGGGTCACCGTGGTCTAAGTGATATTATTTTGATTCATCCCATTTTTTCCCCCATTTAATTCAGTAAATAGCATTTTGGAATTATCTGGATATTGTTTGGTTGTAATTGTATGTGTGCATATGAGAGTGCATGTAACATTGAGCTACCACTGTTGACAAATATGTCATTACTTTAATTATGTATTTAACTTTGTGTGATTTTACAATTTTCACACAATTTGAATTTGAAATTGGACAAATTCGCAAAATTATGTGTTAATAAATCTCTTGTGGTATTAAAGTACTCTACATTATTTATCAAATATTGATGAATTGAAAATCATATTGTGAAAATGAAGATTTGCATACACAGTTTGTGATTGTTTCAGTATCTGAAATTTGTTATTTGAGTTTTAGATGTATATGTGTGTTTATGAACATTGATGGATATAATAAAGATGATATGAAATTATATGGACAATATTCATTTTGTAGGGTATATATAATATTCATTTTGTAAGGTATATATATAATATTCATTTTGTAGGGTGTATATATAATATATATCTCTTCTTTCTGCATGATATTATTGGGTGCCAAAATGGAGGACAACACATTTCTGATATTGATATTTTGTGTTCTTTGTCTCTCATTTGTAGCATTAACTGGTATTTTATTCCTAATGTTGGCAGTGTCTAGAAGATGGACTAGATTGTTCGTTTCATGGAGTCAGGATTTGCAGTAGGTAATGAATTTTCTACATGTCTAATATCTAATCTAATTTATATACACCGTAAAAGTATATAATATACACAAGTACATATTATAAAACCCCATATTTTTATATATTGCTACAGGAAGCAGGAAGCATCAATGCAGCCATTAAACATGTGCATTTTAATGTGTTTGAAAAAGCCTTTGCATTAAAGAACTAGCTATTGCAGATTACTGGATTTTTGTTATTCAGATAATGGCTTCTACAGCAACTACTAAACATGCTAAGTCTGTGGGTTTTGTTTTGTGCAAAAGATTTTGTATATATGATAAAATAAAAAGACTTCTGTAGTCAAAATAGGATTGATTTTGGACATGTGTATGATTGTTATAGTGACGTTTTCAGAGTATATTTGTTTTCATTGGAAGAAGCTTTGCAAGTCATTAGTTTTATCAAAAGAAGAAATTTAAATGCAATATTTGTTAATTTGCTGTAAAAACTTGATACTGTCATTTAGTTGATTATAACATGCCAAGGAATTTGTGTAATTGCCATTCAACATTAGTTAACAAACCAAAATCTTTCTATTAGAAGGTAAAAGGTGAGTTGCAAATTTCTTTCTCGGTTGTTTCATTTTACTGCTGAAGTGTAGGAAAACTTTTTAGCTTGCTTTGACCACAGGTCCATGGAAACTATTGATATTACTGGGTTTAAGGTTTCAAAAAAAAATTGGTTTGCAGCCAAATAAGCACAATCGACCATCAGGTATTCCGAAAGTTTTATGTACATATATTAGCCATTAAGAGTTAATATGCTCTTGTTTCCCCCTGTGCTCTTTACATATTTACATAAATTTGTTATGTCAAATGTCAAGAGATGTTTAAAAGAAACATAATTTAGAAGCTAGCTAAAAAGCCCATATTAGCATGGCACAGTATATGTCTATGCATGTGTGTGTGTGTGTGTGTGTGTGTGTGTGTGTGTGTGTGTGCCTCAAAAGCTTCTGATCTTAAACTTTTTTGCCCAGATATTTGAAATTGCACACATAACACCAGCAAGCAAATGTCTATCAATTTTGTACAAAAGAGTGACCTTATTTCAAGATCACAGTGACAATATGGTGAAAAGATTATTCTTTTTTTTTTTAAATCCAGAAATGCTTTAAAAAAATTTTCTGACTGCCAAAATACAGAGCATACTAGATTATATTGGTACTATTAGAAGTCACTGTACTTATCCATTTAAAGATAATATATCACTGGTTCTGTATTATTTTGCTATTCTGTAACAGAAATGTTTAATTTTTTCATAAATTTATGTTGAAGCTATGAGTATGAGTTACAAAGTTACACGCAAAAGAAAAGGAGCAACCGTCAGGAAATAGCAGCTTACTGGTGTCAAAAAGGAAGTGACCCCCCAGGATTTCAAATTCAATGTTTTAAGAACAAAGGTATATTTATAGTTACAATTCGCCCGCCATTGTTGAAATCGCAAAACCGCCACAGGTGAACGTAGATGATTTACGAAACTTATATATAACATCCAAGAAAATCGTGAAAATGTCATCCGAAGAATTAACGCTATTTTATTTGGTCGATTACGACGATAACTCTACTGCTGATATCACACTTTCGATGATAATTGATCCAAGAAAAGGGGCATCTGAATACTGTGTTGCGACAAGGTGCGGGCCAGGTATCCCTTAATTAAGGGTGTTTACCCTGGGACAATTGTGGCAATTGATGGTAATATTTTTGCATTGCAGTTTTGTATTTAGAAATAAATAGATGTATTTCTATATAAGCTAATTATTTTCAAAGAAGAATTTGAGATGTCAGTTCTTCAGTTTGAATTTTTAAGTTCAGCACAGGGTATACGGACGTTTCTGCTCCGAATGTATATAACAGTGTACATATTTATATACATAAAACATCCCCTCTCACAAAATGTTTTTTTGGCATTTCACATTAAATTAAAGATTTCTGTCTCTTCTTACAAATTTACACAAAATATAATTTGAAACAAGTACCTTTATTTCAATTACTGGTAAACTAGTGCTTCTGGAAAATCAATTACAAATAAAGACTAAATAAAACTATTATGCAGGTTGAACTAATAAGTATAGCACTACCATTTTACTGTCAAATATTCAGACTTGAAAATTGAAATTTTTAGATATTGTACATCCCAGGAAAACAATTCTTATTAAGCCAGTTATTTTATTTTCGTTACATTTATTTTATGCAGGAGACAGAAAATGGCTGAAAAGTGTTGCGTCTTTGCCACGGCCTGTTCCCACAAAGGACAGAGTAGAGAATGGAACTGAAAGTGCTACAAGATAAGAAAATGGTAAATACAAATGTTCGTCACCATGCATACTTGTAATAAAAATGTTTTTTTTTGTTTTCTTAGCCACAGCAATTCAAATGTAACAAGCTATGTATTATTTTTTCTCATTTTCATCTAGTAAAAGTACTTCTTTCCCAAAATTTTCAATATAACAGCAAGTTTAATGCAAAAATTATGAGGAAATTCTAAGCTTTATTGAGTTCCTGCAGCCTGTATTGTGATAAAGACAAATATTATTCAACAAATATAATTCTTCACATAACAATGCAATTTTACTTTGTTACTCATTTCAAGTTTTAACATTAGTATTCTGCAAGAAAATCAGTTTATTTAGTTATGATGTACACATACATGTAAATGCTCTAAAAGTGTAACATTGCCCTAAAAAACTTAATGATTAATCTAAAATGTCATCATTATGGTTTTTACAGTAGGAAAATCAGAAAAGAAAACTGGCAAAAAGGAAAACAATTCAGAGAAGAAGGAAAAAACAACTGAAAATTCAGAGAAGGAGAAAAAGAATGGAAATTTAGAGAAAAAGAAAGAAAAAAAGACTAATTTTGATAAAGTACACAGCATGTTGGAAATGGCCAAAACAATGCCCTTTGCAGGAGTGAGTGTTTTTATTTATTTTTATAACTTTTTGAGACATTTGGTCTTAACTTTTCAGACAAGATGTTTGAATGTTTTGGTTTGCTTTGGCAATGACTGTTCACACAATTCACATTATACTTGTTATTGTATGCTTTCCCATTAATTATGGGAACTGCACAGTTTTATATGAAATATGTTCCAAAGTCCTATGATCAGCCTAAAATTTAGGAATCTTAAATTTGTTCATTCACTTGCTACTAACAAAAGTTTTTCTTTCAAGGATATCAAATTTTAATCATTTTTTATTTTTCAAAAGGCTCCATTAGAGTTGGATGGATCAAGCTCTGAAGAAGTATCAGATTTCACACCAGAGGTAACATTTGTATCAAGCATTTTTTCACATTTTCCTTGTGTGCTTCTAGTTATATAAAAAATTCTCAATTTTGTGTATCTTCTGTCCTCATGCATTGTCTTGTTTTCAATGCCTTTTACTGATTTTAGTTGTGTAAACTTTTTCTGTGCAGAGTAATAATTATGGAGCAGGTTTATGACTTAGACTGTTTGTAAGTTAATAAAAATTATGGATTGTACACAAATCAAAATGAATATATTATGCACATTTGTAGTTATTTATTTACTTTATTTTACAGCAATACCAGAAGGTTGTTGAAAAAAACAGAACAGACAATATGAATTACTTGAAAACCCTAGGGATTGACAAAATCAAAGAGCGTATGCAAAAACCTAAGGAGAAGAAAATGGCCAAAAGGTAAAGGATTATTGTTTGTGTAAAACTTTCATGTTTGTTATATACATCCACAATTATTTTTTAAATAGCAGTGACTGAATCAGATGTTTTGTCATTATCCTTTGCACATTCATTTCCATTTTGTGAACTGCCAATGATTTAGAAGTTTTAATAAAAATAATAGCATGTAGATGGAATATTGGATTTCTTCTTTTTTTTTTACAGAAAATTGGACACAGAAGTTACAATTAGAACACCACCTACTTGTCCAAAAAGACAAATGAAAACACTAGAACCACTTGAGGATTTACCTGTCGATTTGGAATTGGAGGAAGAATTTTTATTAAGCGACGAGGTAATTATTTGAAAGATTAAGCATTTGCAGTGGGTTTCAACCCCAGTTGTGTCAAATGAAAGACACTTATATTCAGTTTTCTGCTTTGTCTGGAACTCAGCATTAAGGGGATAGAGAAAAATGACTTGCTTACCTGTTATAATAGTTGGTAACTAATGTTCTGGTGAACTAGCACCTTAAAGTTGTCCTTTGTGTACATAAGTACAAAGCAGACCACAAAATTCACACATACATTAATCATTCACTTCACTGTACCTCGTGAACATGTGTATGTATTATACCATGTAACCTTAATCTCATCGCACATAGCTGAAAATTTGCCATTGTAGCATTAAACTCTATAACAACGACAACAACATTCTGCATTCACCGTTAAATTTTAAATCCTAAATTTCAATTTCAGTTTTACATATATGTTAAAAAATTTTATAGAAAATTGTATTGATTTGTGCATCTTTTTTGGATATGTCCATGCTAATACAGTGTAATTATTTGACGTAACTTTAGCAAACAACCAAAGACAAAACAGATGAAGACCAAGAAAGTTGTAAGTGTTCCAACTGCCACTATTTAAAAAGGTTGCAGGAACTGGGAATGATGCCTGAAGGTGAGTCCAGGTTCGAAAAAAAATTATTTATCCCTGCATTAAAAAAGTTTGTTAAAGTCTGTTCCGAGCCATTAGGCCCATCAGGCCGGAGCTTATCCTGGTTTCAGTGGCATTAAGCGACTGAGAGTACAAGACTCTCCCCTGAATGGGACACCGGTCCATCGTAGGGTTAACCCCCAGCATTTTGCTGGTACTCATTTATTTTTCAGCTGAATGAACTTGAACAATGTGAAATTAAGTGTCTTGTTCAAGGACACAACACATCGCCCTGTCCAGGGATCGAACCCACGACCTTGGAATCATGAGTCCAACGTCTTAACCACTAGGCCACACGCCCTTCCATTATCCCTGCATTAGATAAGTGTAAAAGAAAAATTGTCATACTAAAATTGTCAGAAAATTATTAATTTTAGTTAGATTTGGCACTTGAATGTGCAAGACTAAAAGATATCCAAACATTCGGCTTAACATATTAATGTAAAATTATTTTATTCCATTTATACTTTTAAGTTTGTTGAGTCAGCTTAACCCTTTTATATATAAAACTGCACTATTGCAGGATCACCCTCATCTTCGATTCAGAAGATTCCTAAGGCTGGAGTCTATGATGAGACAGAAGCTTTAAAGAATACTAAGGTAAGAGTTTGTTTTTTTCCAAAGGTAGAACTGTGGCTTTAAGTAGTGACCAGGTTTGGGTTTTTTTAAACAAAAATGTGGCAGAAAAGATGAGGATCTGTTCATGAAATTATACTGAAAATATAAGTATTTAAAATATTCATGATCTGAGGAAAAAGTTGAAGTGGTGACACATTAGCTGCAGTTACCTTTTTAGATGAGATTTGGGTCCTTTCAAAATAACTGGTAAAACATGAGTTTGACAATGATATTAGTATATAAGGCATAATATTCTGACAGTGATTAAAAATTATGAAATTTGAGGACAAAACATGAAGCTTTTACAGAATGAACAAATTGTTGACATCAGAAAATTGTGTCCCAGAAATATCTTTTGAATGCGTCAGCTTTAAATTGTGATAAGAAATATGTTATTTTTTTAGATGGTTCCTTTAATACCTGGAGGCAATGTTTTCTTGCCCATACAGACCAAAACGATTCTGTTTAGTGGGGCTACTAGCCGTTCAGACTTAGCTAGTAAGCTCCTTAGAACTTTTTACACGAAAAAAGAAATGAAGACAGCAAAGTCACTCTCCAATTTGAGGGAAAGTGACTCCATTATTAGTTCCATTATTGGTAAGATATTTTAATATTATTCTTGAAAATAATTGTTGTTTCTGCTGTTTTTTTGTCTGCTGGTTGTATCCAAGTCCGCCAGTTTCAGTTGTCATTTTTCCTTTTCATTGAAAATATGATTTGATGATTTTTTATAAGTAAAAGAAATACATGTATAGTATGCAATCTTTCTAGTATTCAAGGTTTATAAGAGCTTTATCTCCTCTCATAAAGGTAATAGTGTAATGTAAATTATAATTCTGTACATACCATTTAGAACCATGTTTATTTAATTAGATTTTTGGAGTTATTAAAACGCAAGTTATTGAGTTAAAGGAATGAATCAAAAATCTTAAATTAAAATGTGAATGAAAACTGCTAAACTGTATAATGTGTAATGTATCTCTTTCTGTTAAATTTATTAAAAGCTTGCTGTGTACATTTAAAATCTGAATGGAAAGAGTCAACGCCCCAGAAAATAAAAAAAGCATTGTTCAATGCAATGGATTATGATAAAAGGTAATATATATTTTTATAGAATTGAAAAAATATTAGAAATTAAAGTTAGGTCAAAAATACATCTTATTTTAACACTTTTTTTCCTCATTGTTGCATTTCTGTTAATTTATCTAATTTTATCTCACTTGATGATGACACAATTTTTACATAGATCTTTTCAACCATTTTGATTGTGGGTATTTTTTCCAAGACGCTGTAGTGTGAAAATGGATGATCTGTTTCAATCAAAACTTTGAAGAAATGATATTGGAGCATTCAGCAAGCAACACTGTATTTTAAGCACTTGCTTTGTTTAAGACTTCAGATTGTTTAGAAAATGATGTTTCTAACAAGTTTAATTTTATAATATATCTGGAAGAAATATAGTTTCTTTCATAGTACTAATAAGTTCTCTGAGAGAAAATATTTTAAGATATTTCAATATTTTAGTAAATGTATTTCTGTAAAACAACTTTAACATACATGTATTTATGCATGACAAGACTGATTGTTTTTATAACTTTATATTTTGGTGAAAAAGCTGTCTCAAATTAATTTTTTGTGATATTTTTCTGAAATGTTATTGGAATTTCTGTTTTAATTCTTGCAATGAAAACATTTATTACAGTTTATACAAAACATAGCACTGTCGTGCTGCTGTACAGCGTAGTTGGGAAAATTGTGTTGTGGCAAGACAGAATATAACCGAAAATTCGGGGGGGGGGGGGGGGGGGGGTGTCGTTGATCTATGCATATAGTCCGACGGATGGGTTTTTTTTTGGAAAAAGAAACAAATTTTTATGTACCAAACCATGTATTGCTGAATTAAATGGTAGAAAAAATTAATTTCATAAATATATGAAAAAGACAATCGGTAATTAAAATTTAAAAAAGTTTTACCCGATCGTTTTGTCATTTTGGATAGAGAGAAAGTAGAGTTTTGCAGATCCTACCGTCGCTATGAGGGGTACATTCTAGCGGTTGTATGCATAACTGGATCATTTAGTTGTTTACCAGTTCCGAATTTTTACTACCAAATAATCTAAAATTTCAATCCCGTTCAATTAAAGGAATCGCAAAATAACTTTCTCAATTTGCTGTTTCTTCAACCGCTTCCTAAATGTACGACAGATTGTTGGTGACCTAGTTTAACGATGTAAACAAATCGTGATCACGGAAATGCTTTTTTCAAGAAAACATACTACCACGTGTTTTTGAGGACAGGTGTCGATATTTTGGAATCAGTAAACATTTGTATTATTACACCACATAAATTTTATTTCCCCTGCTTGTGGATGACGTCTGCAGCAGCGCTTATATGAAACCCTGTTCGGAACTGGTAAAACGACTGTATTTAAAATGTGCATACAACACTGTACGAATTATCTCCCTTTCACGAAAGTAAAATCTAATCGATAAACATTTTAAAATATGACACAATTGCCTCAACATAAATACGTTATCATAACCTTCAAAATAAATTTAAATTTCCGTAGATTTCACGAAGAATTAATTAAACAACCTGCCGTTGCTGTTCATTTCTTAAAAAGTTATGATTTTACATCGTAGGACGCAAACTTCTCGAACTACTTTTTATTGTAAACATGAGATCAGTTCGCCAAATTGCAGAAATTATTAGATGCATCCCGTCGCAATATTTTACTAGATTCTGAAATGTATTCCGAAAATTTATTCCAAATGTGCATATGTAACCAAATGCATTACTCGTCTCAGAATACATATCTCACGATAAAACAGATATACTTCTTTCACGCTCATTTATCAGGCGCACTATTTCCAGGTGTACTCATATCTTATAATTTCATAGCAAAGAAGCTCGATATCTTGGAAGAAAGCGATGACAAAGTACAGGTTCACTTTGTTCACGCTGTACAAAAAAATTTATAAAGCTGAATTGAGGTTTTGATACAATTTTCCAAAATCTATCTTTTTAAGGTTCACTAAATTTACATGTTTTCCTATCAAATATCTTTTAAACATGTTTCTCACTTCAATTGGAGTGTTATCTGAAATATATCTAACCTTTTGCCTTTCAAGATTGGTTTTTCAGTTTATAACTTTGTAAACCTGTTTTCAAAATAGTTTGAATGAGTTTTGTTTACTGTCATATTGTTTTATCTAGAAAACTGTTATATACTGTAGTTAATTTCATCCATTTCATAGAATGCATTTTGTTTGAAGGGAACAAAGGATTAAAATTGTGGAAGAAGTAAATTCGGAAATTGAAGAAGAAAAGAAGGAAAGTGATGGTGAAACGGGAAAGTGAAAAAGAAAATTGTTTAACAACTCAATGTTAATGTTAACGGAAAATGATGGTGAAACGGGAAAGTGAAAAAGAAAATTGTTTAACAACTCAATGTTAATGTTAACAGAAAGTGATGGTGAAACGGGAAAGTGAAAAAGAAAATTGTTTAACAACTCAATGTTAATGTTAACAAGTTAAACCATATTAAATTGAAATATGAAATTTACGAAAATTTGTAGAAATTTTATTTTAAAGTGTTTTTGGAGTTATTTCTTTTAGATTAATTTATACTGGTTTCTTTACAAATGTGCATTCTAATCACATAGGAATGCATTTTGGATTTTTGCTGAATGCATTCTTAATTTTTCTGAAAGATATTCTGAGTTTCTCTGGATATCTTCTGAATGCATTCTGAATGAATTCTGAAGTTGTTCCGAGTTTTTCTGGATACATTCTGAATTTTTCTGAAAATGATCTGGATATCTTCTGAATGCATTCTGAATTTGTTCTGAAAATGATCTGGATATCTTCTGAATACATTCTGAATTTATTCTGAAAATGTTCTGAGTTTTTCTGGATACATTCTGAATTTATTCTGAAAATGTTCTGATTTTTTCTGGATACATTCTGAATTTTTCTGAAAATGTTCTAAATATCTTCTGAATACATTCTGAAAGTATTCTGATTATATCCTGAAGTTCTCTGAAAAAATTCTGAATGTGTTCTGGATAAATTCTGAATCAATATTTCATTTTAAGGACACTTCTGTTGTACATTCTGAATCTTTCTGAAGGTTTATTCTGATTTCATTCTGAAAAAATGTTTCTGAATTTTTACTGAATAGTCCAAAATCCAGCAAAAACTCAGACATTCGCTAATATGGTAAGTTTCAGACAGAATTCAGAAAACTTCAGACAGTATTCAGAAAATTGTCCAGACAGAATTCAGACAGCTTTTTTTCATGAGGGTTGTAGATTTTCATACATAAGCAAAATTATAAATCTTGACAGAGAAAAGATAACTGAATAACTAGCCTCTGACTAGCTTTCTCCAGAAAAGCAGGCTTGGTCTGACATTCTTGATCGCATTCTGGCTGCTGTTCTCTTTGGTAGTTGATTTAATGGGTCTCGTAAGTAAGTCATATATTTATTTTGCGTTTATCAGCCATGCTGTTGTTTACGACGATGTAGGTAAAACTCGATGCCAAAACGGATGGCCTGCATTTCGGATTTTAATTTTATCGATCATTAAAATCACATATTATACCATCCTAATTATGGTTGCCTAAATGTGTAATTTTAAAAAGTTTTTTAAATGTTTTTAAAGATGATATGCGACAATACTTGTTTGTTTCTGGTATTAGATATGAACATGAATGATTATCGCCCTTACTTCACGACTGATTACGTGAAATGAAATGGCGGCTGATTACGACTGATACTTCCAGTTAGTAATAACCTCGTTTTGAAATTCACCGGGTCCCCAGAGTCAAAAGTACCCAGCTGTAGCTAGACTTGTAGATATCGGATATGGCCGATCGGATATATAGCAATGTAATGTAAGCTCAGGACCCGTTTAGTTTTGCAAATAATTGCGCCAATTTGAATTATGCCAGTTTGCAGAAGATCTCAGACATATTGTTTTATCATCCATATCATAGAAGAAATATCATGTACGGAATTATCGATTGGGAAGTCGAGGGGATGAGCAGTGTAATATCTCTTTCCTCGATTATTCAACCGAGAAAAGACCTGGAATCATACAGAATTGGCGAACGTGTGCAGGTCAAGTATGTGGGCGATGAAAAAATATATTGGGCCCACATATCGATGATCGGTGGTAAGTACTAAGCTTTCTGTTTTGTTTTTATCTTGTCATTTAAATAAGATGTTCATTGTTGCCTATAATTATAAATGGACACAATTTCCAAACTGGTCTACATTTTCTAGGGGTTTTTTTTTGTTTGTTTCACAATTTTTTTTACATTGAATTTGCACAACAAAACAGCAAACTACCTTTATTAGATTTAAGGGTAATGTAAATTGCAAAATCCGTGGATATTTTTACAGTAATTTTTAATTGTAAAACAATGCAAAGATATGTACATTGTTGTTTATCAAAATGTTCGTCTTAATAAGGTTTATTTATTTATGCATCTTATTTTGAATGCTAGTCAACTCGTCCCAATTCCATTTCATCCCAACTCTATTTTACCAACTCGTCCCAAGTGTAAAACCAACTCCTCCCACTTTTTCTACCAACTCGTCCCACATTTTTAATACCGTATTTTTCACGTTTATTGCAGTTACCAACTCGTCCCATATTTTTAGCTCACCTGAGCCAAAGGCTCATGTGAGCTATTGTGATCATAAAATGTCTGCCGTCTGTCCGTGAACTTTTGACTAAAACGACTTCTTCTCTAAAACCACTGTACCTATTTCAATGAAACTTGGTAGGAAGGTTACCCAGGTCATGACCTTTCAGATTTGTGTCAATAAATTACGTTGACCTTCATTCAAAGTCACAGTGACCTAAAATGTAAAAAACTTTAACTTGTTTAAGGTACTTCTCATGAACAGAAAGACCTAGAAGCTTGAAACTTTGTATAAAGCATCTTCACTTGAGTGGCTAACAAGATTGTGTAAAGAAATGACCTTGATCATTGTTCAAGGTCACATTGACCTTGGGGTGCAAAAATCTTTAAAAATCTTCTTGTACTCAAAAAGGACAACAGCTAGAAACATAAAACCTGCATATATATATCAGTGGACTAGGGGCTACCAAGTTTGTGTCAATGATTGACCTTGACCTTGGTTCAAGGTCACAGGAGGAAAAATTTTAAATTATACATATTAGAGTTGGCTTTCTTGCTATATCTTAGCTATTATAGAAGATAATCACATGGAATTTTCACTTTTGGCTTTGTTTTGCCATGCTTTTCAAATTAGGTCAATTTCAAGGTCATGACCTAGATTTTGACCTTTGCTCTTTCTTGCTATATCTTGGCTATTATTGTTGGTAATCACATGGGGTTTTCACTTTTGACTTTGTCTTGCAATCTTTTTCAATAAGGCAAGGTCACAAGTCAAGGTCATGACCTAGTTTTGGACCTTTGCTTTTATTTCTATATTTTTGCCATTAACGAAGATGATCACATTGGATTTTGGCTTTGTTTTGTCTTGTTCTTCAAAATAAGGTCAAAGGTCAAGGTCATGAGACTTTTTCTTGCTTTATCTTGGCTATAATTGAAATTATTCACATTGGGTTTTCACTTTTGGCTTTGTCTTGCAATCTTTTTTAAGATCTTGCAGTATTGTATGAGTCTATCATGATTCAAATTTATTCAGTCATACTTGGGTGAGCATTAAGGCCTATTGGGCCTCTTGTTTTTATTATTATTATTATTATTTTTTAAATTAAAATATTGATAAAATCTCTCTCTCTCATTACTTGTTTCGAATACACACGTATACCGATATACGAAAGGCTTTATTATGCCACCGCAACAAATGTTGTGGGCAACATGGGCATATAGCATTTCTGTATAATGGTCTGTCCGTCTGTAACATTTGGTTTCCGTGCTGTAACTCAAATTTTATTGAACTGACTTTGTTCAAACTTCACAGTGATAGTACTTGATGAGAAGAAGAATCCTAATGATTTTGACAACCTTGGATCAAAGGTCAAGGTCACTTATTTAATATAGAATTATAGTTTCTGCACTCTATAAGTTTTATCCAGTTGAATAAGGGGGGGGGGGAGTTTTGCGGATATGCGCTGGCATGTGTTTTACAAACATTTCTAGAATGGTTTCTTAAGAAACAGATGAATTCCTTTTTTTAATAGAGAAGTTTTATTTATTGTTAATATCTGTTTTCATTCGTTATGATTATTCACTGTTATGTTTTCAGCAGAATTAATTTGTTGTTATTCTGTTATTAGAGACCCCTTCCTGCCCCTTAGTTACGAATATGTCACTTTTTCTTTCTTAGTAAAAAAATTACTAAATATTTATATGTTTTAGTAAAGGCAGAAGAACTGCAGAAATATTTAGTATTGTCTGCAGAAAAGCAAAGGCCCTGCAGCTCTGCAGATAACCTCAACAGCGCAAAAAGGCCAAAGCACAGCTCAGATAATCCCAACAACAACAGAAAATTTAAAAGCAGAGCATGGAGAAACAGACGATAAAGCCAACAACCAAGCACAAGAATGAGTCTATCCTGCAAAATGAGGCCAAAATGACCACCATGAAATCAGTGGCAAAAACTTTATTATATAATTTTGTTTTCTGGTAGAAAGCTATAGATCAGAAATATTATGTTTTAATCTGAAATGGGTATAAGTTTTAATGCTACTGAAACTTGCAATCTTATCCCCAGTTTCACAATCATTCCTTAACATTAAGGAAGACAATTTATCATCCCCATTACACATTTACAATTTGCTATGAAATTTCACTTAATATGTTTTAAGTTTTATGTATGTATCTTGTATACATTTGCCAAATATATGTTCTTTTCCTGACAAAAGCATTTGTTTTATTTATTGTAATATCTTACAATTAGAATTATCCATATCTGGACTATTTTTTAACATGGTTGATTTGAAACATGTTTTGATCAATTCTCTTTATTTTGCTGAATATGGCTGAATGGAAACTGCAGGTGTATCTGAATCTTTGCTGAGATTTGAAAAATTGCACTGGGCTTAAAAATTGTGTAACAAATCTGGTATATGACAATACAATGCAAGGAGATTTTATTAGATTAGTTTTCTTATTCTAAGTCTCAAATTGTAAATTTCTGTAACAAAAGAAAAATGAAATTGCAAATTGCAACATTTTGTGATAGGAATTGTGAGTATTAAACTGTACTTAAAAGTTGGTGAATGTAAAGGTAGTGTTTCAGTTGTAGGTTGCAATATGTGCCAAATGCAAATAGTTTTTATAAATATTGGAACAAAAATTCATGGCCAGTAGTAACTAACAAACTGTTGATTTTTTGTTATTGCGTTTGAATGACCTTTTTAAATGAGCTTTGAATCAATCTAGGGTATACTCTTTTAAGAGGGCATCAAATGAACTTGATATAGTATTCATAATTATATCCATAAAAATACTTTTTTATTATCCCCCCCCCCCCCATCTTCCTAAAAGTACAGTATAAATTTACTGACTTCTTGATACTATTTGTTAGAATTTAAACATCTTTCTGCAGGTGGGGAGAGTGTTACACAGAAGTCCAAAAGGAAGAACGATACTACACCTGCAACCAAGAGTGTCCCAAAGCCCAAAAAGAAGAAACAGGTAACTTATATTCAGATCAGAGTTTGACTTTTATTTAAAGCATGTAATGATACTGGTGATAATAGGGCTCCAAGTTGTGGCTAAAATGGTTGCTGACATTTGTTCCAAGATTACAATGACTTAGGTAAGCTTATTTTTGTTAGTGCATATGATGAGTATATGATCTGCTTGTACTAGCCCAACAGTTAGCCAGATTTATAGCAATAGCACTGGAGCAGCATGCTGCAAATTGACATAACACACCCCACTTGCACACATTATACTTGCTAAGCCAACCAGTAATGAATGGAAATGCCTTCAAACATGAAACTTTGTATACAACATCTATTAGTAAAGGTTTACACAATTTAACTGTCAATATTTATATGAGTGGACACTCCATAAGAATATATATATTTGGACAAAATGTATGGGATGTATCTTGATTTAGTTACAGACATTGGACCTAGAAAAAGCAGGTGAAAACTTGGAGTTAATGGAAATTGAGATGCAGATGAGCCAAGAACAGATGAATGTGTGCCAAGAACAACAGCCAAATGTGTAAGTAATGAATAAGGATTAAATACCTCATACTGTTTTACATAAGCCAAAAAAATAGCTTATATACACAGGGATATTTGCAACATGTCTGAATGCTTCCTGTATGCACCTACTCAATTTTATTAGACTAAAATTCATGAGAAATTAAAACAATTGTTGAACAAGACAACATGGGCAGCAGAGCAATTTTGACCCTCTGATTTGACATATCGGGTGGCATGGTTTATCGTTATTGTGACAACACAAAATCGTGATTGCTCTCAATCATGGATTAGGTTAATAAAATGGTGTTTGGGCAAGCAAAATTTTATTCAGTCAAGTGAAATTTGATAGCTACTGGCCGGACTGGATAAGTGACCTCAAACGTTAATGTCCAGCTTGATGTCTTTTTACAGTTTTAACAATATAGCATTGCTTCAAAATGAATACAAAACAACTAGTTTGGGGGAACAAATACCTTAAAAACAGGACAAATTGGTCATTTTAAACGTGTCAAGTGGAAGTAATTGTTTCAAGAAAATTACACCCGTTCAGTTTTATAAAGTGAAATCTTATGGTTTATTGCACATTTTTAAATGCTTGTTTAAATTCTTTCAGAGAACCTGAATCAGTTGAAAGACACACCAGTTCCATTTTGTTGGAAAGTTTTAATGTGCTAAATAATGAACAACAGATTGGCTGCTCATGTGAAATAAGTATAGAAAGACTGAGTAGAGAAAATCAGGAACTAAGGAGGAAGATTGAAAATGTAGAAAATGAAAACAGCAGTTTGTGGGCAGCCCTGAACCAAGTGAAAGAAAATATTACCTGGCTGTACTACAATAATTTATTATTTATTTAGGTCTCCTCGTGCCATGCGGCACATAAGGCAGCCACACAGTCACACTACAATAAACAACAGGTAAATACTTTGAGTACAGATTACGGAGAGTGATGTCAGAATTGGTGCTTAGGGCTGAAACAATTATAGTGGAACACTTGTAATTGCATACTGACCAATTGCTTAGCCTCGTTAATTGTTCAAGTTGTTAAAACACAAAGCCATTTCTTATTTTTTTTTTAAACAATGGTCAACAATTTGGTTGCAAGCATACAAAATAATATGTTGGAGTTTCTACTGAGATACAATTACTACTATGGAAGTAAGCAAAAACCATATCTAAGAATTCCAGTGTTTATTCTGAATTTTTGGTGTACATTATCTACCGTCAATTTATACTGAAATATATATTTTATATTCCGTTAATTGCAGTGGCAGCTTGTTTGCATGCTGTAAATTCATTTTGTGTCAATTTTATAATTTTAGATGGATGTCAGTTCTAGTGCTTTCACATACAATGAACCCATTTCTTCATTAGCCAGTATCCCAAGACCAACTGCATATGCTAATGCTACAGCCTGTTCATCAGATTTTGAGTTTTCCCACTCCAGTCAGGTAATTAGCATATGAATTCATGCTGCTGTCACAGTATAAGTAGTTGTTGTTGATTAGGGTACGTTCTGTCAGTAGTCAGAGCTAATTTATCTGGAAATTGGCTACAAAATTTTTATTTTATTTTAACAGATCAGTTTCCATATTTGTTGCTCATGTTTTTATGTCAGCTAGTTTCAAGGGTCAGTGTTTTAAATATCATAATTCCAAACCTGCCCAATCTGTTGCTGAATACTGGATATTTTTTCATGCATGTTAATTTTTTCATTTTATTAGCAAACATTTGTGTTGCAAACTTGAATTGGGGTAAAGTTGAAATTGTTTGCATTTCCTTGCACTATTTCAGTATAACTGGGGTGTATGGTATAATATCGCCCAATGTATCATAATATTAAAGAAACCTTACGCTGTTTAAATATTTGTTTTTCATAACGTGGAACCCGACACCAACGCCACATCAGACAAAATGCCTGTTGAAACCCAAGAGATTTCATCAGGACCATCAGTACATTATTTTATATATATATATATATATATATATATATATATATATATAATATATATATATATACAAGGCATTAAAAAGACCAGTTGTCCTTAAAAAGCGTCATTGTGAGGACCACTGGATTAGGAAGACCAATGTTGGTCTACTTAATATTTTGAAATCCTTTGATTATTTTTCTGATACTCAGTTTTGATTTATTTTCCTTTATTATCTTGAATAAATGTATTTGTACCAGTTAAAGCAAAAAAATCACATTTTTATTTAGTAATTAAATAAATAATTAACGAAGTTTGGAAGCTGCTGTATATATCCGAGTCCTTTTTCAACGTCATTAAGGAGACTTTAAATTTATGGATTTTTTTACAATTATCTGCTATATATAAATATAGAGACAACGTGTTAATTTAAGATAGCGTTTCTTTGAAAAAATATATGCCCCAAATGTCAAAAAAAGCTCTAATTAAAAATCATTTTCAACGTTGCTAAAAATCATGTTTTTGACGTTGCCATTTTTTGGTGCCGTCGCCTTCGGGGTTCTTCGGTAGTTTACCATATTGTTCGGAACATTATATCACGTGGCCATTATGATGATGGCGGCCGCGCTTTTTTACGGCAAGAAAATGGTAAGTTAGTATAACTTGATATTCAAACATTTGTTGCAGTGTGAAAGAAATCGCATAGTATACGTATGATCTGGTGATGTCTGGTACATAAGGAAAGTGTAAATTTATCGCTTCGATGACCAATATTCAACAACCAACACATGTTCAGGATTTTGGAACGATCTGGAAGTTTTTGTCTGGAAACGGGTATCTATATCTTCACGTCGTAGATTCCTATTAGGCTATAATATGACGAGTAGGAGGGCGCTGCTTTTAGTCGTCCCTTTTTGCAAGTATGTTCAATGCCGATTTAAACGCTTCGGTAGTGTCGGCGTTTATGATATCTTCAGGAAGATGGTTCCATTCCACTGACGTTCTTGGGGAAAAATGAATATTGAAATCACCAATTTGGTGGATTGTGCCCAATCTGATATACTTGAGTAATTGTGCATAGTTGAAATTACAAAAGAACATGGTGTAAATTCCAGTTGCTGAGATACATGATTATCGCTTTCAACTATGAATTTCATGTCGATTGCTGGACAACTCGTACCCAAGACAACTCACACCTAAAGACAACTCATACCCAAGGCATCTTGTACCCAAAGACAACTCGTACCCAAAGCAATTATCATCATTTTTTTTAAAGATTTCTTGCTATAGCATTTTTTTTTTTTTTTTTTTTGCAAACTTGCTAGTTATATCTATTTCAATTTAAAACAACTGAATACCAAAGATTGACTTTGTTAAGTGGTTTTATGTAAACTCTGTAAGTCTGTTTTTATTCGATTATTAAGATTGTTTGGATTATTCTGCGCATTGATGAGTGAGTTAATGTCCCAATCAAGAATATTTCACTTATATCGAGACGTAATAAAGTTATACTTTATATCATTATAAACCGCAATTATTACCAATGTTTTATTTAAAATAAGTGCGTATCCAGTAATTATCTGTTCAATTCTGTAAATTTTGGGTGCTGAAAAGAAAACTAGTAAACTTAGCCTAAAATGATAATAATAGCAATACACACAATACAACATTAAAACTGCAATAAGTTCTGTAAATATACTGAAATGTGCACACAGTCATCACATAACTCTCACATGAATCATACACACATTTTATAAATTCAACACGTAATGAGGTATCCAATGAGATTGAATATCGCTGGTCACGTGATTATCACTGAGTATCCTGGTCATTGAACAAGAAAGACGTGATTGAAATTGTAAACAAAGACTGTTAAATTTGTGTTTTTACACAGTTTTATAGACTGTCGTTGTAATTGATTAACAATTGACATTTACGCTCAGCGT